>OX465097.1:66405746-66503246 GCA_949987625.1 Chalcis sispes | reverse complement strand
ATTCATCTAATATATCAGTTTCTAATGCTAATTATTAATAATTACGCATTGTATTTTAGCAACTTCACTGGATAATAGTAATAATAATAATAATAATAATAATAATAATAATAATAATAATAATAATAATAATAATAATGAGATTCTTCCAGTATTATTCAGTAAATCTATAATTTTTAAGCCTATAAAAATCACAATTAAAATTAATTCTAAACTTCGTTTATCTTAAAATTATACTTTTTATGTAAATTTCACATCAACTAATACATATAGTATTATTCTTCGAAATAATGAGACATAATATGTAATATAAGATACATTTTTTATAAAAATTTATCTTAATATCTATGCAGGTATGCAAAATTTTGCAGATATAATTTTTTCCAAATAGTTCTTAATTTTAATACAATTTGAAAGTATTAAAGAGCTTCTAAAACGAATTTATAAGTATTCAAATAAAAATTATCACTTGTAAAAAAATTTTTTTTTTTTTTTTGAAAAATAACATTTTTTATAAATTAAAAAAATATACAATTTTAATCACAAAGAGTATAAGTTTTATATTTGTAACATTACTAGCTCTTTAGAACTTTAAAATCGTTTTTATCTTCATAATTATAAGCGAAAAAAATTTGTAAATTTTATGAAATTAATGAAATTAATGAAACTCAATAAACAAAATAAATTAAACAATTATTAGTACGAAGATATTTTTCTTTTTTTCCATCTTCAAGTGTTTACGCTTTCGTTTTAGGGAAAAGAATACGAAGAATATCGGGTTTATTCACTTTGCCCATACTATTCTTTGGAATTTTATCAACAACTTTTAGTACCGTAGGTACTGCATAATTTGGAAGTGTCTGCTTTGTAAATTCACGAAGTTGAGATAAAATTAACTCTGTACCTTCTTTTAGAACTATAACTGCAGCCACCTATGAATAAATATAATAGTTTTAAATTATTTAAAAATAGATATTAATAAATATAATTTTTTAATTATTAATTAAATTTATGATTATAAAATAAATTTACAATTAAAACCGTATTAATTTTAGGTAACAAAATGAAATATAAACATTAAATTTTTAAAAATTGTTTCAAATAATGTTTTAAATAACTTTTAAATTAATAGCTTTAGATCTTAAAGAAAAGTTTTTGCTGATTACTAACTTTTTGACCCCATGTTATATCTTCGACGCCGACAACAGTGCAATCAACAACATCTGGATGACCTAGAACAGCAACTTCTACTTCAAGAGCACTAATTTTGTAACCACCACTTTTAATAATGTCTATAGAACTACGACCTAACATACTATAAATGCCATTATTATACTGAACAGCATCACCTATAAAATATGTATCACCGTAATTGTTCATTTATTTTCATTAAATTTATATTTCTAACTTACCAGTTTTGAACCATCCATCATTTGTAAAAGATTTTTTTGTGACTTCTGGCCTATTCCAGTAATGTGAAAAAACGCTCTTTCCCTTAACTTGTAATTCTCCGCTTACGGGACTTTTTGATTTATTGAGCAATTCACTTCCTTTCAAATTACCATATAAAAGAATATTTTGATTCTGACCTACACCATCAGTGTCTTCAGGTTCTGTTATTCTAACTTCTACACCTGGCAATGGCTGTCCCACAGTTCCTATTGAAAAAATATAAAAAATTATTATCAAATAAATAGAACATTGTGAAAATTCAAACATTCTCAAAATAATTTATAAATTCAAAATATATGTCTTAACTCTCTGTATAACTAACACATAGAACTAAAATACTTTTATATGTAAAAGAATTTTTTTTTATTACTTATTTTATAATTTATACCTGGAATGCGTTCACCTTCAAGAGGATTTGATAAAACCATGCCAGTTTCAGTCATACCATATCGTTCAAGCAAACGATGCCCGGTAATTTCTTCCCACCTATCGAAAATTGGTTTTGGAAGAGGTGCAGAACCACTTACCATTAATCTATTAAAAAAATGAAAAACCAATGTCCATAAAAAATTTCCCAAATAATGTATGATATAAATTTTTTAAATTATATATATATTTTTAAAATTAAGTAACTTTTAAATATTAAACTTTTTTAAAGCATTATAAATTTAAATAAATTTATACTTTAAACATTTCAAAAAGACTGAAATATCAATCAAAATTACCATAAAAATTAATTATTATTTGTATATTTTCAAGTAATTTTTTTTTAAATAGTAAAACCATAGTTTTTGTAAAATAAAAAATTTTTAATAACTGACCTTATTTTATTAACGCACACATTATGGATGTATTCTTTAATTTTCTCATTTTTTGCAAACAATAGATCATATTCTTGAATAAGTTTCATGTAAATTGTTGGCACTGCAGCAAAGACATTAATTCTCTCAGTGTTAGTTAAATTTACAGCTGTTATTTGAGCCCAAACGCTTGATGGTGAAAATTTCGGCAACATAACGCAACGACCACCGACGTAAAGAGGACACAGGAGTACATTGATGATACCGTGCACATGATGGAGCGGTAAAGTGTGTAAAAAAATATCTTTCTCTGTATGTTTCCATGCCGTGACTAAAGAGCTCACCTGAGCTTGAATATTCTTGTGGCTTAAAACTACCCCTATGCGATGAAATGTTTTAAATCATTCATTTTTTATGATATTTTTACAGATGATAAAAAAACTGTTATCAATGCATGCATATAAGTATCTAGAATGTTTAAAATTAATAAGAATAAATTAAAACAACGACAAAATTCTAAATCATATATGAACTACATGACACTGGAAAAAAAACGATGTTTTTTATATTAATTTAAAATTTTTTAATGATAACGTAATTCGCTATATTTTCAATTTATTTGATTTGAAAAACTTCTATTTTATTTCTCAAAAGATAATTTGCAGATTATTAAAATAAATAGAATATATCTTTTGATTATTTATAATATTCTCTATTTACTATATTCTCTAATTCATTAAAATATATCATTAAATAATAGAAAAATTTTAATATAATTCAACTTTTTATTCTAAATCTTAATTGTATCACTAAAACTTTAGATAATTTTTATATAAATAGAATTAATTATCAAATAAATTCATCTATATTAATATTTTGCAAATAAAAGAAATAACTAAATGATAAAAATAAAAACATTATAGATTATAAAAGAAAACATAAAAGATAAGATAAAAACTTTTAATGATAATCACAATAACATTAATTAATTTTATCATTATCAATGCAAACATATGTATTTAAAAAAGAATTTTTATTTGTATTAGTAAAAATTAAAAAAATTATCTGTATATTTGTTATCAAATTTCATATATTTTGAATTATCACTACTGATTTTTTGGTATTACACAAATTTTTATCTATATAAAATTATTTTTCTCTCTTAAATTTAACTGTTTTTAACTTTCATAAAGTTAAACTTTTTTGTGTTCAGTTTATAATCAACATTAAAATTTTTCTTTAAACATTTCAAAATTTACCTTTTGGTTTACTTGTTGTTCCTGAAGTATAAACAAACATTGCATCACTTTTATTATAAAAATCACCTGGTACACCAGCATCGAGAGAATTTTCCAAATCATATTTAACATTTTCTTTATTATTAACTGACTTTTCATCTGGCTTCATTGCCAAAACTCGTAATGCATTATCAAAAATTATTAAATGTCTTTTGTTTTTGTCTCTAGTTATAAGTGGTTCAACAATAGGTAAATATTCTTGTGTTGTTACAAAAACTTTTGCATCCGAATCCTCAATGTAATAATTTAATACAGATTCTGGGTGTTGATCATTTAGAGGTACCGCTATATTTCAGATATAGATAGTAAATGTCTTTGTACACACACAATCATTTTATATTTTATAATATTGTTTTAAATTTAAAATCAAAGATAAGCTAAAAATATATTTCATGTTGCATTTAATAAAATTAAATTCTATTTTCAAGATGATTTACAAAAATAACTAAGATACAAACGCATAACAAATTATCAAAACATTTTTGATAATAATTATTTGAAATTTTATGAAATTTCAGTTCTATTTGCTTAAAACATCAATTTAACATCTTATTTACTTCTACTTTTACTAATATTTTAATACTCTAAAAAAATTTTAAATTAATAACTAATTCTTTTTTTTATTCAAGCACAAGTAAGCAAATACTAATACTATATTCTTACCTATTTGACCACTGATCCAACATGCCCATTGTGTAATAACATAGCTTGCATCATTAGGTAGTAAAAATGCTATTCTTTCTTGGCTTCCTTCCCCAAGTAATTCATTTAATTCAATAGCAAACTGTCTTGCACTTAAAAATAAGCCTCTATAAGAATAACTGCCATGCATGTCACGTAAAGCTGTTCGATTATTAAATTGTGCTGCATATTTGAATACAGGTACGACATCATTGGAAAACTTCAAACATTAAATAATTTTAGGAATAAATGCATAAAATATTCATCAAATAAATATTTTAAATTACATAATGTAAGTTTAAATACTTAGTGTATTAAAAAATATACTAATTATGATATTGTTAAAATTTAATTGATTAATTTTTAAAAATAAACATGTTCATCTATGCGTCTTATTTATAAATATAAACATTAAATATTTCAGACTTAAAATTTTAACAACATATTTTCATGATAAAACATTTGTAAATTCATAATTATCGAAATAAATTTATAAAATAAACTAAAAAAAATATCCTTTAAACTCGGCTAAAAATAAAAAATAATAAGTTTGCAATGATACAACTATTAAAATAATAAATACATACTTGATGAGTTTCTGTTGTAGAGTTTAATGCAGCATGAGTTTGCTGCATTCGTTTAACAGTAATAGCTTTTTGATTTTGAACAATAGACTTCACAAAGGTGTGAAACCTTCGTCGAATTAGAGATCTCATCATTCCAATAAAAAGAGTATTCTTTTCTGTAATAACATTGTTTTTAAAATTGTAGTATAATTTTTCTTAGTAGAATAATTGATTTTATAAGATAAAAAATAATAAAAATTTTACAAATATAACTTAAAAATTCTGAATAACTGTAACCTCAAAATAAAATACTGCCAAATCTAAAATCGAATTCAAGAATGTTTCAGTAGCCACCGGATGGCTACATTAAATTTGGCTTCAACATTTAATAAAATATCCAGCGATTCTAGCGATATTTGTAATCAGAAAATGCTAGCCTCTTCTTGACGACGCCGTATTACGTCATTTTAGAAATTTTACATAAATAATATTAAAACTCACCTGTGTGAAATTTTAAAAGCTGCCGTTGATTCAAAAAATTAAAAAAGCAACGGTAACATGTCGACTGTACAGTTTTTAAACGTACGTAGATGAGAACGCAATTGCGGCGCCAAGCAACACTTTCTTTTAGCCGCTACGCAGATGCAATACACGTGAACTTTTGACGTGTTTGTTGCTTATTTTGTATGCAACTGCTTTAAAGCTTCTTACATTAAGCCTCAGACACTCGTCAAAACGATAAGCATGTGCCTTCTATTTATAAATTACCGAGTTAATTTAAGCACCTTAAAGAAGGTGTATTCATATACGAAATATAGCATTTACAATCTTATAATTTATATGAAAATTTATTCAAAATAGGATTTGTTTTCAAAATAAGTATATTTATAGATTATAGAGGTGCGAAAAAGTTTTTTTTTAATAAGTAATTAAATTATTTTTTATGGACATTGGTATGTAATTATTAATAAATGTGTTATATGAATAAAATTAAGTTTAAATTTATAAAGTCATTCCAAAATAATAGTCACAAATATATTACAGTTATATGGGTGGGCTTTACGACTATCAAATGCGGCATTGCGCCAACGCAGAACCGTGCAAAAGAGAGAGAGAGAGAGACAGAGAGAGAGAGAGAGAGAGAGATAAAGATAAAGAGAAGATAAGAAAAAGGAAACATGAAGATTTGTCTAAGAGTCGAGTTACAGCGACTGAATAAGATAGTCGCGGTTGCTCATGCTCACTTCACAGCATGTTAATAAAGTGGTTGAATAAACCAATATTTGATTGTCATTTTTAGTTGTTAGTTAATTTCATTTGGCCTTCCTTTTCTTTCAATAAGCACACGCTGGTAGAGTAAACTGCCTTATTTTACTTGCAGTCAGGTAAGGATAAAGCGGGTTTTCAAATATCCCCGCCTAAACCCACGTCATAATCTACATATATACAACTTAATTATTTATTGACATTGAATTTAAAAAAAAAAATTTACGAATTTTATATGTCTGATTATGCAAAATAGTAATAATTATTATTAATTTGCTATTCTTGAATAAGCGGAAAGTGAAAATGCTGCATACATTTGGATTTTATTATATTGTAAGTACATAGGTTTGATATGATCTTATAATTTATTATTTATTTGTATAATGTGAACTGAAAAAAATTATGAATAATAATATATTATGAATAACCCTACTAAAAACTGATTGGAAATTATTAAAAACAATTGAATACACTTTTAATTGTTTTTAATTTCGTTTTTCTGTCACAATTTTTGATATTTTAAATAATTTAAGGTGATTGGGCTACGAACATAAGATATTTATTAAAATACATTAAAAATAAATCTTAAGATAATATTTGCACACTTGCAAAGAAACTAATAATATTTATTACAAAAAATATTTTTATTTTGCTTAAACAATATTAGACCTCTTAAATAGATTAATTAAAAATCTGAAACAATATAATTTATAAAACAGACTTATTCATATTTTAAAGAAATCAATTCTTTTTTATTTTTTAAAAATAATTTTAAATATCTTAATAAAAATGTGATTAGTTTTTTAGAACCCTACCTAGTTAAAAAATATACAAAAAAATTTAACAATTTAAAATTTATAAAATTCAAAATCATAACTTTTGAATGTGTTTAAAAAATAAGATTTTTGAATCAAAGGTAAATTATTTGAAGATATATTAGTTGATAGGAAAATATTTTGTTTGCAAAAACTTATAAAAATTCTCATAATATAAATAAAATAAAATTTACTATTTTCAATTGCAAGTTATAGTACCATAATAAGTTTGACAAATAACATAATTTTTTCATATTTTTTTATTATTTTTATTTACCTTTATTAGCAAAATATTAAAAATAAAAAGTTATAAAAAAAACAATGATAAATCATTTAAAACATAATTTTTTATTTTTCATTATAGAAAACTTTTGGCGCAATGTTTTTAAATTAGGTGAATATTTATTTTACATATCAGTAACAACCATTATTTTTATAAAAATAATGTCTTACAGTTAATAGTTCATAGTATTTAATTATCTAAAAATTTTAATTATAAAATTAAGAATTATTATTTCTATTACAATATAAAGATAGTATATTATTTCGAATGTTACAATAATACAGACAACGTAAAATAATGGAAAGACTTAAGTTTGATTCTTAAATTACTAATAAATTTTACTTTTTATACAAAATAAATAGTGCTTTTTCAAACAAAGTTTGATATTGTAGTAGATCGTACTTTTTTTATTTTTTTTTTTTCTCTAGTTTTTTTTAGTAAAAATCTTATAATATTCAAAGTTTTTTATGTTTACTGTATTAAAAAATTTTATCTGTATAATTATATTAGGTTGATTAGAAATAAATAACGGATTTTATAAAAAAAGAAAACAAGTGCACTACATTAGCATCAACATTTGAAAATCAAATGTAGTTATTCAACACTTTTTTGAACTCAGAAATAAATAAACACTCTTCTACACATAAAGTATTTAAAAACACATGAATGTGTAAAAAAATCCGAAATTATTTTTCTATCAATCTAATATTTTGTATATAACAACAATTTTTCAGCTCAATTTTTTTAAAACATAATTTCACTTTCAAATTTTTAATTTATTTTTTGTTTCTTCACTTATATTTATGAACTATTCAGTTGTTCTTTTATTTAATAATTAATTTAATTTTTGTCGAAATTTCATACAATAACAATCATTATCATGTGCCATATTGAAAATCACCAAATTTACTGTTTGGCTATTAGTTTAATGGATTGGCCATGCTTTATATTGCAAAATAATTTTTATAAAAATATGTATTTTAAGTATGCTGACGTTATTTAAAGTTGCTTTTGATGATAAATATCATTAAAGAAACATTCTTAAAAAATACAATTTTCATTGCACTTTAAAGTAATCTTCCAACTATTTACAAAATTTTTGTCACGACGGCGCTTTTTGCAATGTTATATTATGATCTATGTAATCACAATGAATGGGACAATGCTGATATGAAACTGCACTGGCATGTCCAGATCTACCTAATGTCATTGGCACACCTGCTTCCCATATATCTTTTGAAGGATCATAAATCTCAACAATATTAAGGAATGTATTTCCATCAAATCCTCCTAAAATAATTGTTTAATCATATTAATATTTTATAACTGCAAATGGAAAAGAAATTAATTTATTATATTTTATTTTTCAGTAATTCAAATAAAGTATTTGATATTTAAAAAAAAAGATTTAAAAAAGATTAAAATTTAACTATAACATACCCATAGCATACAATTTTCCATCGAGTACAGTTACGCTTAAGGCACTTCGGGCAGTTGGTAACGGACTAACATATTCCCAAGTATCTTTTTCTGTATCGTATCGCTCAACGGTGTTCATCTGATTTTTTCCATTATATCCTCCTACAACGTATATGTATTGTCCAAGATTTGCCACACCAGCTCCAGAATGACAATTTTGCATAGGAGAAACCATACTCCATTCATCATTTTCTGGATGATAACACTCAACAGAATTTAGTCTTTCGCTTCCATCAAATCCTCCTATCGCATACAGTAATCTGAAACGAAAATTCTTTATAAAAGCAGTAGTAATGCGATATTATTTCATTATAATTACACTTATAATTTTATAAATTTAACTATTGCATACTTATAGATGTTAAAAAATTTATAAAATTATATATATATATGCATATACATTATTGAATGTAAACTCAAAATTTGAATAATTTGAATAATTTCACATATTTTACAAAAGAAAATTAATTGTTAAATAAAAAATAAAATTTAAATAATTTGATTATTGTACCTGTTTACTACAGCTACTCCTACACCTAATCTCTTTTTGTGCATGGGCTTTATAGACGTCCATGTGTCGTGTTCCGGATCATAACATTCTACGCTTCTATGATATTCTGTATTTGAACTTCCTCCAACGGCATATAATAATCCATCCATAACAGCAACTCCCAAACGATTTCTTGGAACAGATAGTGGGCTGCAAGGCCTCCACTGGTCCGTTACAGGATTGTAACGGTCAACCCAATCACTATCGTGTCTATATTTAGGTAAAATTCAAATTTATAATATATATATCTTTTACGACTGTCAAATATCAGGAAATCCTAATATATTTATTTACCAACCTACTTCCTGGAGTATTATTTCTTCCACCAACAGCATAGAACATTCCTTTAAGAAAAGCTCCACCTAATCCAGACCTTGGAACTAATAATTTTGCATGTTGTGTCCACGTTTTATCATCAACATTGTAGCCTTCTAATAAATCTAATGACTGATGTAAGAAACCTCCTACCATGTAAATGACTCTAGGAGTGTTGGGTGTTCTTTCTTTAACTACAGGTCTTTTATGCAACGTTAAGTCCTTAAAAATTTGTGCTAAATATTCTCTGCAGGCAGGAACTTTTTTCAGTACGTCGCAGTTTTTCATTTGTTCGCGTAGAAAATTTGGCGTCAAATACTGACAACGCACTGCGTGTAAAATATGTTCCATTTTAGGACCTCGAGCTTCTTCGTTGTATTTTACCCATTTAAGTACAGCGTTGTAAACTTCGCGCTCCTCCTGAACGTTTAATTCATCCTTACGAACGAGAGTCACTTTCAAATAACAAAATTATTAATTTTAGTATATTTAAATATAGCAAGGAAAAAATTGCTCTTCGAATAATTTTAATAAAATATAAAGAATATTTTTTCTATTCTATCAAAATAAAAGATAATAGTGCAATATTTTATGCATAAAAAAAAATGTTTATACGATAAACTTCAATAAAACTAAATAATAGAGTTTATTACATTATATAAATAAGAAAAAAAATTTCTTTAATTTTACCTAGTTGCATGGCAGATAATTGAAGGAATTCTTCTTCTTGACAGATCTGAGTGAAATGTTGAACTATAAACTGATTAGCTTTATGATAGAGATTTGAACAACCATGCTGTTCTGCAAAATTTGCAATTCCTATAGCATTTGTCGGATCCAGCTGTTTTTCCAAAAACAAACAACATGCATCTACAACGTTTGACACCTGTAAAATAATTTCATTTTATAACTGAATAAATTATTTTAAAACAAAAATTTATAATTTTAATTTAATTTTAAAAAATTATTATTTCCTTTCTTTCTTATATTTTTTCTTATATTTATCTGTAGTATTGTAAAAAAAAAAAAATAAAAGTAATAATTAAAGTATTTTAAAGAAATAGAATTCAATTTAAAAATTTTATAATTATATTTCAATCAATTTAGCACGTTATTTAATTTAAAATATTTACCTGAATTTTTAATTATAATTGATAAATATACAATACCAAATATTTAATATTAGATAACGCGTAATTAGAAAGTGAATAGTGTTTTTATATGGATGATAAGTGAAGTACCTGAAACATTGTTGCAGCTGGTAAAAGCGAACAAACTGTTACTTCTGTTACTCGTATTTTACCAGTATACATGAAATTAACTAATTTTGCCATCGCTGTTGGACAAACACCTTGTAATTTCACTCTAGTCATTTCACATTCTTTTAAACCTCCTGTAAACATAGCCTACACAAAAATCAATATTCTCAAAAAAATTTATTTAACCTTAATTTTTTTTTTTATTAAATTTTTATTATTCATTAGTTTTTAAATATTTTTTATTTTTATAAGAAAATGAAAAATTTTCAATGTTATTAATTATCATAGATTAAAAATTGTTTTAAAATAATTTCATTAATTAAAAAAAGTTTAAAATTAATCAAATAAAATAAAATTATACAAAATGAAAACTTTTTTATTATTATTTTAATAGAATTTTATTTAAATAAGTTTCAATTAAATTGTATAATTTTTGTTTATTTACCTTAAAATAAGGGCTGGCAGCTGCCAGAATAACTTTATGTGCATGAAACATTTCTGAACCAACTTCTAATACAACATCAGTCAGCATATGATGGCTGCGCATAATATACATCATTTTCATCACTCCTTTAATATAACTAGTCATACAAAATGTCATATCTCCAAGGTCTCCATTTTTTTCCGTGCTCGTAGAATCCACATCTTTATCCTCTCCAGGGTCAAATGATGAACCTTCTGCATAATTGGCAAATGTGTTTTGGCAAGTTTGCCCAAGCAAACAATCATCTCTTTCTTCCATTAAATTTGCCTAAAAAATAATATAAAATATTTTTACTATTTTGAATTACTAATAAATATTTATTCTTACTGATTGTACTAAATAAAACATTATAATTATAAATATTGAAAATATATTGGAAATTTTTATCCTTTAATAAATTAATTTTTCAATTATTATTCAATATTAATTAACAATTATAAAGAGTAATTCATTAGTAGGTATTTAAATATTAATTTGAAAAATAATAAAAAATTATTTTTTATCTTTGTGTTTATATTATTACATTTGCAATTTAAATATTTTAAATAAATTATTAAAAAAAAATAAATTGCGCTTCTTATTAAATATAATATTTATGTTCGTTAAATAATAATAAAAAAATGAAATGCAAATAAATTGTATTCAAGATTGTGCATTTACTTTATCGAATATGAAAGGTAGTAGGCATTGGAAAAATCGAATGTCCGATGACAAAACGCTTTTTACCAAGGCCGCAAGATAAGACTAAAAAGCCACGACGAAGCTGTATAAAAAAAAATCGCGGTGCTTTTATCATGCAGGTAATTTTCTGTGAAATTGAAAAATTTAATTCTGTCCTAATTTGTTTTACAATTTATTTCAAAAATGTCAAAAATTTAAGAAGTTCTAAAAATTCTTTTCAAAAATACAATTTGAACATTCTTGTAAACGTCTGCAGCTGTCAAATTCACGGAACTAACCTTTCTTTGTACTCTAACCTCAAAATCAAAGTACGTAGATCTAATAGAAACTCACAAGTTGTTTAAACACTATCGACGAACAAGTCGACTATTCAGCGTTCCAGACTCCGTTATTTCTTCTTTTTCTTGATTACTTCGATCTAAAAATTCCTGTTACACTTGGTGTGCGAGCACTTTGTTTTCTTTTTTTTAGGGCAAACAGCAGCAGTAGCGGCAAGTAGTAGTAGCAGTCGACATGACTACAAAATATTTTTCCGCTGACCCGACGTTAATTTGTTCGTCGAGCCGCGTCTTACGACGCATAGACCTTTTGATCTCCTTTGTCCCTAAACCCTTTTTACGTTTTTCTTCTTTCTTTTTTATTTCTCCGTCCTTGTCTCCCTATCACAGTTCTGGTTATGCGAACAAACCTTCGTCTATGCCTATGACCGTCGTGACGTCGCCGATTTTCTTCACATCATCGTCGAATTGTAACAGAAGAGATATACGAATACTTTCGGCTAGCATCCAAGTCCAAAAGTTAAAATTTCTTCGAGTTAAACCTAACCGCGTCTCACGTGAATGATACTACTTCGAATCTTGATTTTTCTTTCTCGTCATCATGTGAAACACCGTTTTTTTTCTTTTAATTTCTAGTGTTGTTACTTTTTCTCGTCTGTATGTTTTAAATCTTCATATATTTTGTATACTACTTATTGGTGATTATATTAATAGTTTTTCAATTATTTTACGTTGTACATATTATTTAATGAGATAGTTTTCAAAGTACTTTCTATATTTAAATGATTTGTTTATTTCATATTCATTATCATAATTTTTGAATGATTCATCGTTTTCATTCTATATAATAAGTTTGATTTCTCAATTCGATATTTGCCTATTCAAGTTTAAAAATTTATTAATTTATAACATATCATTGAGTAATTATCGTATTATAAAAGCACTAGTTATACTTGTTTATTTTTAAATATTATACTGTTTTCAGTATGTGCAATTGACGCAACAAATTGTTTGTGAAAAGAGATAAATATTTCTTGCTGAGTTATTTTAAATTATTCCAATAAACCTTACAATTTCTCATCGTCATTGTTTTGAATTAATTAAATTTACAATCTTATTTTTCCGGGTAGACGCGTTTACTATGCGCAGACTAGAAGCAGATTAAACAAGAAATTTTCGCTTAGAAAATTTTTTAATAAATGCCTATAATCTAAATGCCTATGCTGCCAAAGAACTTTGGTGTATTTATTTACATATTTTAAAATTTTCATACATCTTAATTGTAAAAGTGTTTCCAAATACTTACTTCTTTTAATATCTATAATTTATGTGTAAAAAGTTTAAAATATTTTAAACGCTACAATGATACATAGTCCAAAATTGCGCATCGCGACTCGACGATGTTGACGATCTTAAAATTGCTTTACAAACTATTGAAACAATTTTTCAACGAATACGTCAAGGGAAATTCCAAACAGACAATGTTCATCCTCGCACTATTTATTTCCTGAAGGTGTACAAATGATCGAAATAATAACGCACTTACTTCAAGATTAAATGTTCCGAGTCACTTTTCAATTATTTCCACCTGGAGTCCAACAATTGTCATCGGATACGTATAAAAAACTATATAGCTATTATCAGAAATCGATCGAATTCAAGGGATACACGTAACAATTAATATTTATCTAAGTAAATTATTCGCTTTGTACCGGCGCTTTGGAATTTCGAATCGTTCTTTTTTTTTTTTTTTTTCATTTATCGCATTCTCAATGAAAAGTGCATAATTGCTTTAACGATCTATTTTGACGCTTCGAATGATTAATCAAAATTTTATACGGGGCGCCAAAATTAAGCTCGCTCAAGTGTATTTAAATTGCCGTGATGAGGCGCGGCTCGATTCATTACGATTTATAATGAGAGAGTAAGCCGCTCGAACACACACATACACACGCGCGCGCGCGCGTTTCATTCAATTGTATCAAGTATATAACTTTTGGAAAGCGTTGCGCGACGTTAATTCGGCTTTTCCTTATGTTAAACATATGCAAATTTTCCAAATGTAATGTACACACGCGTTATCACACTTCTTTTGTTCCGTTACACAGTAAAAATTTTTGTATTGAATATTAACGGGTCCGCCTTCGAATGACTCAACCGATTCACACCAATCAGAGACGCATATATTTATGTTATTGAAGACAATTATTTTTTCTCCGAATCTTCGCACATTGCTTATTCCGTTTGCACTTTCTTCTCGGCACCGCGTTTATTTTGAGTTGAATACAAAAACTTTTACCGTGTAAGATAACATCCGATTTATCTTTTTTTTTTTTTTGTTTTTTAGCGCTTAAATTAGTTTTTCTTAAATAATGTTTCTTACATTATCGCAGTTTTTATGACTTTTAATAAAGTTTATTCTAGAATTAAAAATGTTTAAATTTTATGTTCGGTATAAAGTTACATTAAAACTTTTCGCATAAATACACAAAAATGTTCACTCCGTTCATAAAGCAAATTCCAATAAAAATTCTTATTTATTTTCCAGCCATTTTAAAACCTTTTCCTTCGTCACCGTATTCTTTTAACTAACATGCACCACAATACTCTTCTCTTCAAAATTCTCAGCTAAAATAAAAGTCTCACAAAAACTCGACACATATACACCTATGCATATCCTCTTCCAAACAGCATCACAAGAGTTATCCGGTTAACGAAAACAAAGCTTTCCATCAACTTTGTTAAAAAAAAAATAAAAAAAAAAAAAACAAAAACAATGAAAGTTCTCGCGCATCGAAGGAATTTTCCACCAAAGGCAAACAACAACGCGCCAACAAAAATTCACTACCAAAATCAACGTTCGCTCGATGAAAACTTTCGGTGAAAAGGCGTCGCGAGAACTCACCGCGCGCGTGTACGAGAAATTTAAAACGTTCGGGAGAGGGAAAAAGAAGATGAAGTTGCCGGGATACGATGAGCCGCGTAAACAAGCGTACATACACGTACGACGAGCGAGAGGAGGAGATAAGCATCGGGGCTCGCGCAACGCTCCGAATTGATAATAGCGCGCGCGCACGATGACTTGCAAAAATCTCCGAGCACAAAGTATCTTTGGATTTCGCTTATGTATGCGGGTATAAAGAACTGCCCGCGAGTGGATTTTTTCTTTCGATTCTTTTTTTTTTTTTTTTTTTTTGAAAGCTGAATTTCGAGTACGTTGGGTTCCTTCCTTTTTTTTTTTTTTTTTATTTTTTTTATTTTTGTTGCGTGTACAGATTTTTCGTAAGATATATCTTACATGGAGAAAATAGCGGCGGTCTTTTTTTTTTTTTTTTTTTTTTTTTAATGTTTATACCGATAATTTTCGACATAATTGTTAATGGAATAAATTTTTATGGATTATTTTAGAATAGCAAATATTTTTATATGCTATAAAATATTTAATTAAAAATTGATGGATTAAGTACGGACGTAGTAAGTAAATATTTATACTCAATTATTGATAACAAAGATATATAGCATTAAAATTATCATGCTCTTACGAATAGTTTAATGCAGATATTAATCCATAAAGTTAATACAAAATAAATCTATCTTGACGGTTTTTAATATCAGTATCGCGAAAAAAAATTTTTGAATAAAAATTTTAAAAAATTGCCTGTTATCAAGGGTTAAATTAAATAAAATTAATATGAAAATTAGAAATATTTTTCTTTACTCGTAATATATTTTTTGATCAAGTATTTATTCGATTATCTTTAATTATGAAGAAAAAAATGTAAGTAATGTCTATTTTAAATAATGCGATAAATAAATCATTATCTACATTTCTAATTTAAATAAATTGTTTTGACTATTCACTTAAAATGCGATGATTTATAGATTAAAAATTTTATTGACATTTTAAATACACAAATTAAAAAAAAATTAAATCGATACTATAAAAACGAAAAAGAAAAATATGAGATACCAATGATCAATCATTAATTGAATCTTATTATTCACAAGATGTGAATGCAATTACATTGTTAAAGCAGCGTAGAAATTAAAAAACTTGCAGTACGACAATATTACGTGTTAAAATATGTATAATCCGTGAGATAAAATTTAAATGAAAAATGACTGCGAAGGAAAAATCTTGATAGCAATAGCGGCGAGAAAATGCTAGATTCTGCTAGAATTTAAACCGAACGAGCAATTATTTCGCTAATTTGGTAAATAATTTTATCCATAAGTATTTTGTTAAATAATTTTCAAGCTGATTTATTTTTTGTTTTCAAATAAAAATTCAATTATAAATATTTAAATGCCGCGTTTCTTTGATAAATAAATATGTAATATCGCATTTTTTAAAACAATGAAAATTCGAAATGCCAAACGATAAATATACAAAGTACTAATTCTCACATTCAGCTTAATCAAATAATCATTCTCGGAGGCCATAAAAATAAAAAGTTTTAAAACTTATCTTATCGCGCGGTATTCTAATTTCTGAGAATACATCAAGCCCTTAATCCGCCACAAATCCAAAATATAATCATTTAAACATCAAAATCACCAACCTGTTATCAACATAAATGATAAACTTCACTAATCGTCGATGAACAAAAGCAAATGCGACACTCGACAATCGATCCTCTCTTCGACTACACACATTTTGACAAATTAACCGTCAAAATACTTCTTTCTCTCTTTCTCTCTCTCTTTCTTTCTTTCTTTCTTTCTTTCTTTTTTTTTTTTTTTTTTTTCTTTTTTGTCGAAATATGTACAGAAACGATTTATGTATAAAGAGCGAACTTTTCTCCTTGTGCAACGTCCATCGCTTTCACCGATCGCGATCTCGCACAGCTGGGTGAGAGAAAGAGAATCACGGTCAGACTTTTCGACGCGCGGCTACGGCGGCGGCTGTGCAATGCAACGATAATTGCGCGCACGTGAGCACCGTGACGTATAGTATGCGCGTGCGTAACTTTGATGTATGGCGAGATCAATTATCCTACAATTATACGTATATATGTAGGTGGATGGTGAATGTTTCCAAAACGATGTGAATATTTTTCTATTGGTTTTTTTTTTTTTATAAGAATCGATAATTATGGGCGAGAGCGTTGATTTTTTTTTTTTTAAATTTAAAGCCGGTCGTTAAAAAGATATATACTCTTCGACGATAATTAATTTAAAATTGCGGGAGAAAAAAAAATATCATGGCTATTTTACTTTTCCTTTTTTCTCTATATGGGTATACATATGTATAAATCAAGTTCTGAAAAGTCACGCTCAATTTTTAAAGAAGAAAATAAAAACGTATATTTAATGTAAGCTCGATTGTGAGATAAAACGAGCACAAAATCATTAAATCATACGCTTTACTAATCGCAGCACAGACTGTAACTTTTCACTTCTTCATGGAAATTAATACAACACGATATCGTTATTACGTAATTAGAATTGACATTTGCATATATTTAAAAGGCATTGTTGGTGTAATAATTGAATTCTTTTTTTAACGATTATTTACATTATTAAATTTTCCTTTTTAAATAACGTAAAAGATAGACGCGTAAAAAGATTTTTTTTTTTTTTTTTTTTTTTATTAAATGAATGCATTAGAATTAAACGTAATCTTTTAATTTAGTGTAGATTTTAATGTAGTGCATAATTACTGATTAATTTAATTTTAGATTCGTCATTCTTACGTTTATTATCTTTTATTATTCTTTACTAATATATTTTCACATTATCATTGCCACTCTATAAATTATATTACTTTTATTTTCACAAAAATAAAAGAAATAAAATTTTTATTAATTCTTCAAAAAACGCTTTTCGATATTATTCCTACTTCTTCCTCTGCTTTACGATTTCATTTACTTTAATGTATCTTCGTGTAATCCAAAACTCTATGTCCACATAGTCATGTAATATTTCCTCAGAGAAAAAAAAAAAAAAAAAAAAAAACTGTCGACTCACGCTTTACTTAATATAAATTTCACACTTTAATCGTGTCTTCTCATTGGTCAACTATTACTAAACCAACATTCCTCTTCAGAATTCTCTCAAAGCACGAATCTCCAAAAATTTTTCTCCCTCTCTCTCTCTCTCTCTCTCTCTCTCTCTCTCATTCTCTCCCTCACTATCTCTCTCTCTCTCTCTTTCTCTCTCTTTCTTTCTATTTACACATATTTAATCAATTCCTACAATAACATTGTCAACAATGACTTTCCTCTCTTTCACCCTTTCTTTTCATTTGAAAAATACAAGGTTTTATGATAAGAAGAGGCACGCGTCAAGTAACATGTACGCGGGATTACGAGAAGGACAAAACGCTGTCGCAGGTGATGTTACATATATCCATACACATCACTTGCGCGTAAAACTCACATTTTTCGATGAGTCAGCCTGAGCTTGCACTTTCACCGTCAATGTGTATGTGTATGTGTGTCAATAAATGTATGTGTATAAGTGTGCCAATAAAAATGTGCGAAAAGACACGCATTCACAAATTTAAATTTGAAGCTAAATTGTATATGAAACAATGTTTTACCTTGCAAGATTTATGTATGTATCCCGGTGTTTTGACTAATAAACCTTTATCGTAATAAATCGTCCGATCGATCGCGGGTTAATTGATTAGCGTATATGGGCGCCTTAACGTTCAGTGTAACTTTCGCTTTGCGATTTTTTTTGGTATGAGTTTCACAAATTCAATCACGAATTTATCTTTCATTATTTCCTCCGATAACGATAAAGGAAATGAGAAAATTAAAAAATTCACGATAAAATTGGACTTTAAATTGAAAACTTGTGTATATATATTATCAAGCTTGCGAAATTTCTTTATATATGTATAAATTTAGAAGATTGATGTTTTAATTAAAATATTGACAACATCGATGATAAATTGAAAATTTTAATAAGTGCTTGAAAATATTAATTATTTTGATGGATGCGTTCTTACAAAGAATTAGTATTGTCAATTAACACATTAAATTTTTTTCATAAAATGTGTACTATGCCGCGTAAATTTTTAATGATTTTACTAGAAAATATATTATTAAGCGATAAACGAAAAGTGTTTTAAAAAAAAATTATATTTCAAAAAGTTTTCATCAGATTATATTGATCAAAAACTATCGTATCATCATCAATCGCCTTTTTACTTTCGTACACTTTTGTGCACTTGCACATTTCTCGTACACTTAATTCAACAACGTTTAAAAAATGTTAATTTTTATGAAGTTTATATTAATTAAGAAACATGCTAAACACGCACATATCTCGTTTGGATTGACAATTTTCGTGAAAATGAATAACAGCGAATCTGAGCAAAAAATTTAAACAAAATTTTTGTGAAAAAAATTTTCTAATTAAAAATGTAATGAAAATTTGCTAAAAAAACTATGACAAAATACGCTGATTGGACATTTGTAATATTCATATCCCGAAAGAACTCACGTATAAAAATCTCTTTAATTATTAAAAATAAATAACATCAATTTTTATTATTCGCGTAACAGTGATTAAAATGTAACAATATAGTTTATAAATAAGTTACAATAGTTCAATATTCACTGCTCTTAAGGCATCAGTAGCCCATTTTGGATAATTTTTATCAGGATAAACTTTTAACATATAATCTTGAACATATTTAGGAAACCTTTGTTCTTTAATACTTTCACGAATTTCTCTCATTAGTCTCATCTGAAATGCAATATTATGTACTGTCAATATATGACAAGCAACAGTTTCAACGGTAACAATTTGATGAATATAGGATCTATTATATGTTTTACAAGTATTGCAAGTGCATGTTTCATCTATAGGTCGTTTATCCATACTGTATTTCCCTTGTTTCAAATTTAACTGGCCACTATATACTAATGCACATCCAAATCTCTGAAAATTATAAATCATATATTATGAATTAACAAAAATAAAATTTTATTTACTTTATAAAAATATTTTTGAATGATATAAGTGAACTTATTTTTCATTAAAATCAATTTTAAATTAAAACTTACAGCAGTTCTTGAAGGAAATACACAATCAAACATATCAACTCCTAACGCACTGCAAATTACAATATCTACGGCAAAACCAACTCCCATTAGATATCTTGGCTTGTTTTTTGGCAGTAAATCAGTTGAAAGATTAACCATTTTCCAAAAGTCATTTTTACTTTCACCTCCACTGTTTAAAATTGAAATTAAAAATTAAAACAAATTAATAATTTTATAAATATTTTTTTAATCATGCAATTATTCAGTTATTTACAAATTACCTTAGTCCACCAATAGCATAGCCATTAACACTACGCTGTGTTAATTGCTTAGCAGATTCTGCCCTTAAAACTGGATCTAAACCACCTTGTACTATAGGAAAAATACTTTGTTCATTTGGTCTTTTATGTGCTGATAAACACCTATCTAACCATCTTGTTGTTCTTATAGTAAAATAATTAATTATACAATTATTTAAAATTTGATTAAAAGCAACAATTTTCAAAATTATTTTACCTATGCATTGCTTCTTCTACTCTTGGTCCAGTGGTTGAACTATGTACAACATCATCTAATTGCATTATAATATCAGCTCCAATAGAATTTTGAATTTCTATTGATCGCTCTGGTGTTAACATACATTGTGACCCTTCAATGGTATTTTATTATGAAAAGTTGAATTCTTATTCAATTTAAAGTACTTTGTTTATATAAATCATACATAATTTTGGCTGAATAGTTATTAAAGTAAAAAAGTATATATTGTAACAATAATATTAAGAAAAATCAATGTTATTATAATGTTACCATCAAAAGGACTACTGAAATTGACTCCTTTTTCAGTAATATGGGCTAGTTTCAATAAAGATACCATTTGAAATCCACCAGAATCTGTCAACAAAGCTCGATTCCAATTCATAAACTTGTGTAAGCCACCTGCTTTTTCAAGAATTTCTGGCCCCTAATATTTATTTGAATTTGAAATAAATGCATTTAACAAAAAAGATTAACAAAAGTTAAGCAAGTACTTACTGGACGATTGCCAAGATGATAAGTATTTCCTAAGATTATTTGACAGTCTAAATCTTCTAATTGTTGTGGAAGAAGGCCTTTCAAAGTACCCTTTTATAGAAATATATATAGGTTATTAAATAAATTGTGAAAATATTATACAAACTCACTTTTAATACTTATTTAGAAGAACTTAAATTTTTAAAAATTTAAAAAACTGTATATAATTTACTTGTGTCCCAACTGGCATAAAAACTGGAGTATCCACATGGTGATGCATCAGACGCATGTATCCAACCCTTGCCTTGGATACCGAACATTCTGAACAAATTTCAAAGGTAAGCGGACTTTTCTTTTCTTGATCCGTCATCTTTGATGTTTGTGAAATTGATTGATATGAAAAATAGTAAATCCAATCCACATTTATTTGAGTTTTTCGAGCACCGGCAACGTGACCAAATCTACTAAACAAATACATATATATATATATATGAACAAAAATGGTACAAAACAGTGACGCGTAACAATGACGTTACGTGACTGTGAACTTCACAAATGTAAATATAAATATATATATATATATATATATATATGTATATATATATAAATTTGTGTACATAAATAAATTGATACCTACTTATATGTATATTTACAACTAAGCTATTTTATAGAATAAATTTTTAAAATATTTATTTTATAAATTTAAATTCAAAATTATTTTGAATATAAATCACTAAAATTCAAATTTAATATTTTATGTTTTGAGCACAATTTTTAAAATTTATAATCAAAATTATTAGTATCATTTTATTCCAATATAATGTAATAAAAAGGGTAAAGGAAAATAGGACATAAAAATTATTTGAAGTTATAATTTAACATACATTTTTTGTTATTAAAAATTTATTTAAAACATTTTATAAAATTTATGCAATTAATGATCAATAATAATAAAATACTATTACTAGAGCTCCTATTCCTCCTATCAAAAAACCATATTTTAATTTATTGGTTTTATATTTTGATTTTTTTGGCTGAAACAAATGTATTAAAAATAATAATAATTTAGATGAATTCTATTTCGTTATTTATTAAATATAAAATAACCTGTATTTGTTTAATAGCTGTTTCCAAATCATCTATTTCTTGAAACACATTGAGGCATGCTTCAACAAGTACTTGAGAGTATCTTAAATTTTTATTATCATCAATAAAATAATCTATTTTATTTTTTAATAATTGTAAATATATATATTTTAAATATAAATTTAACAATTGTAATTGTTTTTGTCCAGTACTCAAAATTGAAATTGTATCTTCACCTCTGCAAATAGACATAAATTTAATATACATTCATTTATCATTCTAAAAGTAAATGTCTCAATAAAAATGAATACCTAAGTTTTATTTGTGCACCAGATTTTTTTCTTAAATTACTACTTAATAGTTTAAATGACTCATAGTTAAAATTATTACCTACATCTATTAAAAATAACAATAATAAAGTATAAAATTAATTAAATCAATTATACAGCTTACCTAAAATAGCTAAATCTTCATCTGTTAAGTATTTTAAATCATCTAAACAAATTCTTTTGTTTTTAAATTTAGTAAGGTTAGAGCAACCCAGGCCAGTTAATAATGCATCGGTCTCCTTTGTAAAACCCAGAGGATCATCTATTTCTTTTATTGAATTAGACATTCTAATATTTTATTTTTAATTTTTTAATATTATTTACAATATTTATTTATCAATCCATTGAAATATAACTCTTTAACATTCTTCGATATTTTCGTATAATTTGAAAAATTGTAAACAAAGATCCGCCATATTGTCACGTGAAATGCATTAAAAAAAGCCATCTACTATAATGGAGGGAACCAGAGATAAAAAAGCACAATATTTAAATATTTTTCTTTATTAACTTTATAGACTAAACAATACATTTTTTAATAATTTCTTATGCTTTTTATTTTTATAAATAATTTTTATAATTATTATTAATATAAAGAAAAATTAAATTAAATTAATTACGTGATTTGACTGCATATTACATACTTATAAACTAAAAAATATTTATTTGTCTATGAATTTAATATTTTAGTTTTCGTTATCTAAACAAATTTTGCTACTGAACTTGGTGTATTTATTGATATCAAAAGCTTAATAATATGTTATTGTTCATTATAAATTATAAAGAAGTATATTGCATCTAAAATTAAATTCTAAATTAAAAATAAATAAAAAATTAAATTCTAAAGTTAAAAAAAAGAATTGTAAATTTTACAAAAACTTTTCAAAGCTAAAAAAATCTATTCTCATTCAAAAAATGTTAGCATAGCTCAGGTCAACCTTATGCACATAAAGGTATTACAGAAAGAAAAGCGAGCAAGCAAGTACGGGCGAAGAAAAGAGCGAAGTAACGCAAGATACCTATCTATGGAAGAGCTACAGACGCAAGAGAGACAGAGTTATTGGTAACAGCGACGTCGAGGAAAAAAAGCTGCGCGCTATACGGTGCTACATGCGCTGCACACGTATACATACAGATCGGGGGACTCCGGGCCTTGCCGGAGGCAAAGGCATGGCATCTTCGGAAGAAAATATCCTCGACGAATTC
This sequence comes from Chalcis sispes, assembly GCA_949987625.1. Classification (NCBI taxonomy): domain Eukaryota; kingdom Metazoa; phylum Arthropoda; class Insecta; order Hymenoptera; family Chalcididae; genus Chalcis; species Chalcis sispes. Next base: position 66,479,407 of record OX465097.1, on the reverse strand, counting down.
GTCTCGGTGCATCATCACTATGCCAAGGATACGGTGTGGGTACCACTTTCCCTCACCTTCGTTGAGTACCCAAAAGGTAAAACCCTTGAAAACATGGGACACAAAACTTTCTGTTTTCTCCTTCGACGCCGACGTCCGCCATTGGAACTCTGACGTGGCTGCACGATGTGAATTTATTTTTTTTTTATATTTTTGGTAGTTTTTTAAATTTGTAATTTTTTTTAATTTTTGTAACTTTTTCATTTGTTTCACATTTCTATTAATAAATATTTATAAAAAATTAAAAGTTACAATTAATAATTTTGAAACTTGTATTTGAAAATTAGTTTGAATGAAGATTTAGAAAAAGAATAGCCTATTTTTCTTGATTATATAATATTGATTTTAAAAATTGTTCTAGCAATAAGCAACTATTAATATTGCTTGTATGTTTAAATAATTTTAATGAATAACTTCATTAAAATCTATCAGTTTATTATGTAGATATAAATATATAAACATATACAAGTCTTTAAATGTAAATAATTTATATTTTTATATTTGAATAATATAATGAGGATTTGAAAAATAAATTTAAAATATTAATTCAATTAATATCCCATTTATTATTTTCAGGAGATATTTTTGGAATGATGTTAGCTTTTATAAGTCTGATGCCCTTTGTTGTTATTGCTGGCTTTTTTACACTAATTCTTTTTAGGCGTGATTTACATACAGTAAGAATTTTTTAAATATTTTTGTGCATATTTAACACAATATTTATTTATTTATTTATTTTTAGATTGCATTCTTAGGAGGTATTACCGGTAATGAAATTGTAAATTTTCTTTTGAAACATACAATACAAGAAGCAAGACCTATGCGACGAGATGTACTATATTCTGAATATGGTATGCCATCAACACATGCTCAATTTATGTGGTTTTTTGCTGCTTATATGACTTTATTTGTAATTGTTAGGTACAGTGCCATTTATTAATGTTCAGATATTTTATTTATTTTTTTTCATTTTACAAATTTATTATTTTTTAGATTACATCAAAGTAATAATAGTACAATATCAGAAAGGTTTTGGCGAGTACTTATAATAGCAGTCTGCATTGCTTTTGCTGGACTAGTAACTTATAGTAGAATTTATCTACAATATCATTCTCATTCTCAAGTACTATGTGGAACAATTATTGGTATCATTCTAGGCATTATTTGGTTTGTAATTGTTCATATAGTCTTAACGCCATTTTTCCCTGTGATTGTATCATGGTAAATATTTGAACACATCATAAATTTAAAAATTTTTAACATAAAATCTTATTAATTGATAAATAATATAATCTAAATAGTTATTTATTAAATAAATATAATGAAAATTAAAATTAAAATATAAAAAAAATTAAAGATTAAGCTGAATGAATAGATTTTATGAATAAAATTTAAAATTATTTTATTTAATTTTTAGGAAGTTATCAGAATATTTGCTTTTACGTGATACCACACTAATACCAAATGTTTTATGGTTTGAGTACACAAATGTACGCACAGAGGCAAGAGCACGTTCGCGAAAACTTGTTTCTATGAAATCTCAATGACGGCTGATGGTAGGCCAATGGACTGAAAGCAAGTAATTCTAATAGAATTTATCTTGTTGACTGCCATTTTAAGACATTTTGATATTTCGACAAAGCAACGACGGTAATATTATTGTATTATCCGATTCGTTTACCGGTGTGAATGAAATAGATTAACTTATGATTTTTTATAGGCTTGATTAATAAAGCTTATTAGCTTTGTTGCAAAGAAAAGTGAGAAAGAGTAAAATGTATAAAATATTTATGGATAACAGGGTCGCGTGAGTGTAAAATCATTAATTATTTATAATAAAGTTTTTTTTATAAATTAACCAAATTCGTACTTTTTAAAATTTTTAAAGCAATTTCGAATACTGAAATTTATTACTCGTACGTGAATAAAAACGTATTTACAAAAAATACGAAAGTATAAAAAGTAATACTAAGAATAAGCTATATGATATAATCTTTGGTCATATATTTGATAGTTAATAACTTCTTTAAATGAAATATCTCATTCCATTCCCTTTAAAGAAATTAATCAAGTTTATTAAAATTACCAATTTTATCAGTTTTATCGACTTCTTTCCAATTGGCGGCGTAAATTAATTTTTCCGAAGCAATTTTACATAAATAAATAAATATATCTTTTAAGGATTTATCAGTTAGTTATTTCTTGAGCAATATTATGTAATATTGTATTTATAAAATTATGATTATAAGACATATATATTAATATAGTGAATTAGTCCAAAAATCCAAACATAAAATTTTATTTAGTGAAACACATAAAATTGATTTTTTTGCCACTTTCTTCTTATTCTGAATTTTCTTCAATTTCATTTGTAATTGTGTTTAATTCGGCACCCAAACACTTGGTATGATTGTATGTTGACAATTTTACTACAGTGAATCCAGTTTTCTTCTATGAAATACATTTCAAGGGATCTTCTTTTGTTTTTAAAAAGATATTCGAACAAATTGAAACAATGAGCTTCATTGTACATGCGAGCTGCAAATCTTCAATTAATAATGAATAAACCCAGTAATGCTGAAGAAATTTTATCAGTGGATTCTTGGTCGTGTGTACCTGTTTCTGTTTCTTCGTCATTTCTTCGAATTCTTCCACTTGACTTTTTTGAGTCAATGACTCCAGTAAAGGCACATTCAATTTCTTGAGCAAATGTGTCCTGTGCTTCAATTTACAAGTTCACGATTTAACATCCTTGTAACTCATCTTGATAATTTTCCATTTTTACGTAATATCTTATAATCTTCTTCATATAATGAGTACTGAGTTTTTCTTTTTAATTAAGTAATAAATAATAAAATAGTTCATTATAATGTTATTTAAAATTAGTTCTACAAGCAATACCCCTAATATGGCCTGGAAATATTTTCCACGACATTTTTACTACAATAAATATAGTCACATTAAGATTTTACTTATCTTACTGTTATTAAAAATATAATCATATAAGTCACGATATATTAAACTTTTTGAAACTGAAATTTTTTTCTGGCTAGTTTATATTTAAGCCCTCAGCGTATCTTATTAAACTATTAATAAATTAATAATCTCTTCTAATCTTCAAAGTCAGTGTTTTCCATCCCATTCAATAGACTCTAAAATATTGATTCCTCATCATTAATGCTCTTTTCAATTTTCTTATATCTCTCAGATATTTTATTATTCTCCAACTCATCTTTATTTTCAATTTCCGAACTCGTCCTTTATTTAAATACTTATAAAAACTTTGGTTAATGTAGATAATAAATATCCATTCTTCAGCTTCTCAATTAGATTTTATAATTAGCAGCATTCCAATGGTAAAATAACAAGACTGATATGTAAAACTTCCATTCAGTAAAAATCGTATTTTCTAAGAGGTACAAACTGAATAAATATCCCATTAACTTTTTAAGTCTGAGAGAAAAAAAAAGAAACATAGTCCTATAACTTTGCTTGTTTTATCCTCACTTAATTCTAGTTTTAGCCTCTCTGTTTTAGCCTCACCAATGAAGTGTAATGCCTTTTACTTCTTACTATTTAATGCCTTGATTTAACGCTCTTATAAATTCTTAGTGCCTAAATCGATATCAATATAAAATTTCACATTTATAGTATCATCACAATGCTTAAGGAGAATCTATCTTATAGCTAAAATTACTTTATCAATTGCTTTGAATGCTATTTCTAAATTGTATTCCAATTAAACTTATCAGAATGAATCAAATTAATACGAGCATAAACAAAAAATTCTAAAGCCCTCCTGTTCAAGTTTGAGTCTTTGTCATGGGAACTTTTTACTCAAAAACGTAGTTTTATAGAAATATGTTATCCACACGAGTTTCCAATGGCCTAAATAGTTACTTATGATAAAACGAATAATTATATAAATATTTGTATGTGTAACTTTTATAATTAATACTCGAATAATTTTTTTACACGAATAATGTAACGTCAATATTAAAGATATAGAAAAAATATCGTTTTTCATATAAATGTATAGTAGCGTATAATAATAATAAATGCGGTTTTTTATATGCAATATAAAGCGTTAATGAATTTTCAATATTGCATGATTACCATAATAGGAAACAAACATTTTCAATGTAATCTATAAATTTTTATATAACTTATTCATTTAAATAGTTAAGTGAATCAAAGCATTGTAAATATAATTTTTATGCTCGACTAATGTTTTAAAATTGTTTTTGAATTTTTAATTGTATTTCTTGTACAAAACTTAAAAATAATGAAATGTAAAATTAATTATTATGAAATTTTGTTATTGTTTTGTAAAAAGAATTGATAAATTTATTAGACAAATAATTAATGGAAAAATAAAAAAATAATAAAAATATTATATAATACAAAATATATGTATTTTATTATTATGTTCCTTACATTACTTCTTGTATTGTACAAATAAAAGCTTAATCCTTAATCCATTATACTCAATACTAATTTTTATTGAAGCCATTCTATTATTTGGCACAATGAAGAGAGTTAGATGCATAATTTTTTACAATTAATAACCAACTCAGGAAATTTTATTTAATTTATGTACAATTTAAAATAAAAATTAGATATTTTACTTCAATTAATTACTTCACAAATATTTTAATAACAAAAAGTTTACTTAAACCTTATCATACTTAAATTAACAAAATTTTTACGCTTATAAATAAATAATACACAATAGATTTAAAAATTTTCAAAACACAAAAAAAAAATGAACCATATCATTAGTCATCATGAAATAATACATATTAAATTTTTTATTGGAAAATTTGAATTCGTAAATTTAATTTTTGGTTAAAAAATTCAAATGATGGAATTTTAATTATAAAATTTTAAAGATACATTTAACTGCTCTATAATCAAATTCAATTTAAATAATCAGAATTTTAATAAAGGAATTATTAAGACAAACACGATAACGCAAAAGATTTTTGTGTACTCAAAAGCTATTTTTTTTTTAATATTTATAATGCCATATTGTCTGCCATATTAGATCTCGCACGTGATTTTAATAATACCTAATTAAATATAATTCCAAATCTTTCAAAACAAAGTATTCAATTATTAATCAAAATTAATTCACATTAATATTAATAACGGTGACCATTGATCATTTTAATATAACAACACACTTGGCACGCATCATGCAAAAATGGATATGCATGAAAAAACAAGTTACTCAGTCTCATATTTAAAGAAAAAAGGCCCTTCATCGATGACTTTTTTTCCTCAAACTACATTCTCGAACGCTATCCAAGAGCTTCGAGAAAAATTTGTACTAAAAATCTAAACAAAACATAACGTTTTACAAAAAGGAATTATTTTTCACGGCGATTAATTCGCAATCTGATCCGTTGAAGTGTCCTCTAATTTATTTATAACCAGATCAATTTTAACGAGATCGTTGCAAGATTTATCATCGACGATATTATTTTTCCTATGACAATTCGGACAATTATCAGGATATAGTTCGTCGCAAGTGACGACTATTTCGCGGCTTTCGCGATCGTATTTACCAAACGACGCGTAGCCGCGTATTCTGCGGCCCATTTGTGCGCGTACCGTCACCGATATACCAAAATGTTCCGGTCGATCGTTTAACGATTGCAACGTCTCGCGGCCGAGTCGCGTAGAACAAAGAATAAGACGGCCCTGGTACAAGACGACTCGGATGATGAAGAGCTGCTCGTAACAGGATAGACATACCTGCGAATAAAAATTGTTTGGTTTATTTTCTTATTGATTAGAGGGAAGAATGTATGTACATATATTATATAAGATATTCGTAAAAGTCGAACCGTGTACACGCGTCCATCGCTGGCTCTTGCCTTGTTCCGAAAATTGTGAATCTCGATCGAAATTCCGTGATCGCGAAGGAGATGAAGATTATGGGCGGAGTGCAAGTGCGATCGGACGCTCGCTACCGGTCCGCGCCAAAGACACGTCTTTCGACCTACGGGACAGCTTATCGGTGAAAAATTACACATCGACTCGTGGATAAATCTGTTCTCGCCGTTCAATAACGTTTTGCAACCGGACCTGAAGATTTTCAATTATTAATATAATTTTAAATTGTTAAGATAAATTGCCTGAAATATAAGGTATATTCAAGCGTAAGATGTATTTCTTTGACTATATATGGTTTACCTCAAATTCCTGCAGGGTAGTACGAGCTTATCGACGAGTCTCTCGAGAGCTCGATTTCTCTCGGGGGGCTGATCGGATCTGCAGTAAGCGCAGCTCGCGAGCCTCGAGGCGCAACGGGTACAAACTACGTTGGCGCACACGGGGCAAGCTTTTATATGATTGCTTTGCAGGGACTCGAAGCAGACACCGCATTCCGTGAGATTCGGTAACGCGCGGCAATTGCGACATTTACAATTGATGCTCGATTCGCAGGATTCTAGATCTTCGTCCTTCGGTGAGATCAAACTTTTTACTGAAAATAATGTTTGTGTTTATAATCAAAAATTTTTCTCCATGTGTACGTAAATAGAGTGGAAAATTAATTAAGTTTTATTCTGAAAATATTAATATAAAAGATTTATAACGATATACTGATAAATTATTCAAAGTTACGTTTAATTACATTAACTAAAATATCCATAAACTTAAATTAAGAACTTAAATTATGAAATAAAATTTAAATATATTACTTCATAAAAAAAAAAAAAAAAAAAAAAAAAAAACATACTATTTATTTATAATTGTCACGTCATTTTTATAAAAATAGAGATTTTTATTCATAAGCGAATAAATGAAAATTCTTTTCTTTCATTTTCATTCACGCAAAAATAAACCAACGTTACTAACTTTCTAAACTATTTCGATTGTTATTAATCGGGAATGTCTTCTTGTCCACAACGGAAGTCGGAACATCGACGTTCAAGGCCGCAAGTACATTGTCCGACTCAAACGCAAGATTAATCATCGATCTCGGTACTCGATTTTTTTTCTCAATCTGTCGTTCCTCGTTATTACGATTCATCGTGAATTTCTTGCCCTGAAGAAATTTTACAAAGAAAACACGTCCAACACTTTAAGTAAATAAAGCGTGTCTCTTAAAGACACGATTATTTATTATTTATTTATTTATTTATTTATTTATTTATTTGTTTGTTTTTAACACACAAAATTCAGTTTTAGCTTACCCACTGTTTGATAACGAACATTATTATTGCAGTCACATAAATTACGAAGATTTCGAATGTAAAATACCTTAGTGATGTGCGGCAATGACGGTATAACATGTAATAAATTAAATTGTGTATACTTGAACAAATTGCATGAAATATTTAACGATTGAAAGGATAAAACGGCATTCGAATTATAAAATTATACGTCGTTTAAGATTTACATTGGGAAAGAAAAATAAATGAAAAAGACGAAATTTTTATTCGTGGAACGCGCAACGCGATATTTTAAAGTCCGAATAATCAACAAACAAAACGAAGTGTAAATCACGAACAGAATCGCGCGAGCGTCTTGAGAAAACTAAACTACATCGTACATTATCCACGAGATTTTGTCTCCGTGCGAATCTTTCGACCTACTGACTCACGTACAATTTTCTTATTTGTGTACTTATTTTTGTAAACTGTACATATTTAATGAGTCATTCATAAGCGATATTACTGTATATTCGTTGTGTGTACAATGATGATATAACGTGCGAGTTTAGAAAATTGCGTATGATTTTCCCAAAATGTAAAATATTCTCGGCAGTTATATTTTCAACTGACAGTCGGGTGACATTTTTAAAAATTGTTATAAAATAATAAATCGATAATACGAAGAAAATGTTTTGTTTACATCGCACTGATATATGTTGTGATTAAATAAAAATGTAAATGGCGTTTGTATTTACTCTGTACAAATATTTATTTCATGATGAATTTTATGGATTCTATTTATTAAAATAAAATGTAACTTAAAAAAAATATTTTGTGTTTATTACCATAAACATGTTATAAATAAATTCAAACAAATTTAAATTATATATGAATTTCAATATTATTAATTACTACAAAATATCAAATCACATATATGTATACAACGTATTGAGATTTAGAACATTGAAAACAACTCATTTGATGATACATTCTTTTATGCATCCTTTAAAATACAATTTATTTTTTCTGTATAAATAACAATTCTTTTATAACATTTATTATTTGATATATTTTCTTATACATTTACATGACAATTACATATTTTTTTTTTATTTTTTATTCTTTTTAATTACGACTTATTTTAAAAAATGTATAAGCTAAATCTAAATTAATAATTTAATATTTCTTTTTGAAAATTTTAAAAATCACCGCACTTAACGCAGTTTGTAATTTATCAACTTTAATTCAAACAAAATTCTATCAACTAATTTTGTTATAAATAAGTATTGGTCTTTGAGTATTGTAAATATAGTGTATATATATATATATATATATATATATTTATATATTAACTAGGCTTCCGTAAGTTTGTAATAAGAGACAAATAGTTTAGTTCTGATTAAATGTGCTTGATAATGACATTCCATCTTATATTTAAGATAACACGAATTGTTTATCAGTCTTTGCGACCAATACCTATTAAAACAAGCTTATCGGACTATGTTAATCATATAATACGTCATAAATATTTATCAAAAAGAAAGACATAAATTGAATAATCTTAAATATAATCTTAATTATCTTTAAAATACATAATCTAAAATGTTATTGATTATAAGAATATTTGTAATCTAAATTATCTCTAAAATATGCAATTTGAAACGTTGGCATATGTAGTTCTTGATGGTAAGAATATTTAAAAAATTTAATATATATTGTATATAATTCATGAAAAAATGTTAAATGATACATTCGACAATAAATTTTATAAATTTTGTTATTTAATTATTTAACTCTTCATGACTACATTTTTTCTATTGATACGAGCAAAATTTTTTGTATCTGCTGAATGTTTATAGAAACATGAGAAAAAAAAATAAAAAAAATTTTAAAAAGTAGTTATGTAAGGGATAATAAGCAATGACAGCAGAAATTTTTCACTTATTCTTTTACACTATATATTTTAAAATGATATAACTAATCTACTACGTTTGGTCATAAAGTACCAAAGATAGGATTAACATTTTTAAATGTAATTCAAATTTAAAATTTCCCGCGCATAATCAAGGAATTGAAGTTATAAGATGTAGAATTCAGTATCGAAATACCAAAAATAATGCCGTCGAAAACATAATTCGTGCATATTGCTAGCTTCGTACCTTATAAGGTACAGCTGCGTTTGGAGTAGAGTACTACATGATATCTGTCGACAGTTCACATTTTTAATCCGCAGTTATAGAATTCAAAAAACGAATTAGAAAAAAATTCGTCTTGACGCTGAAATCGTTTTGCATTGGTAAACTTAATCGGCGTTTACATTTTTACAGAATATAAAAAACAGATCCATCATGGCGAAACTTAGTCGCGCGTGCGGCATAAACTAGTCTTAGTAGTCCAAGTTCTATTTTGAGACTCGGCTAATTGTAGGATCCAAAAATATTAACATTCAGGATATAAAAGGAATTTCGTAAAAAATGGATGCCCCACTATCGTGTAAATATTTTGAAAATATAATTTAATGTTTGATTTTTTCTCATTTACATTTCCCTTTTTAACTGTTTTTCTATTTTTTTTTTTTATTTATTTCCTATATCCTTAAGATTTTCTTTTATTTTTAATAAAACAATTTAAATATACATTTTATAAGTTAATTTCTAATAATAAGTATTTATAAAATTATAATTTATTATGTTCTAGCTTATTGGGTTAGGTTTTTTAAAAATGCTGGTTTTCCATCAGATGTAGCAACTAAACATGCAGTTATTTTTTCTAATAATCGCATAAAACCAGATATGTTACCAGATTTAGATAAACCTAGTCTTAAAGAAATGGGTATAACATTAATGGGTGACATGATTGCTATATTAAGATATGCTAAAAAAGTTGTGGAAGAAACGACTTGTAAAAAGTTTTTAGTGAGTTCAGAGGATTCTCCTACTCATACTAAAACTACAATAAAACCAACAGTTAAAAAAGTTGTCACAAAAAATGCAGTAAAGGCTTCAAATACTTCAAAAGTTAAAGTAGAACCTTCGATAAAAACAATTAAAGTTGCATCCAGTTCAGTTTTAAAACCAAATGTCACGGTAAAGAAAAAAATTTCTCCTCTTACTCAAACGTCTCGAATGTATTCAGATTATATTGATACTAATCAAAGGCCTAAGATAAGTCCATTAAAAAGAAAATATGAAAGCGATGAAGAAGATAGTGATGAAAAATGGGTTCATAATGATGCAGATGAGAAGCGACTCAAAAGCAATAACGATGATGTGGAATATAAAGTTATAATGCCAAAAGGAACAACAGTTAGGAGTCAAAAAATTCTGAAAAAAGCATTAGAACAAAAACGAACAGTCTTTCATAGATTAGGAGATAGTATGGTAACTAGTACAACAAGTATAGCAGAATCTTCTAATCCTAGTTTTAATACTACATTTAATGTTACTGGACTTGGAAAAGATCTTTTTAAACGAAATTCTAGTGTTTTTAATAGGCTTGGAAATAAGGATGATGATAAAAATGAATCTTCGTAAGTTAAAATTAAATTTTTAAATTTATGAAAACTTTGTTAATAAATGAATAATTAAAACATCACTATACTTTACTGGTACATTTATGAACAATATTATATTTCAATTTAAGATATACTAGGCATTTAAGGAATGGAGGTATTTCTCCTGCAACTCAAGGTATTCTTAAAACTCGCACTCCATTACTTGGTACAAAAGTAATTACTACCAAGCCTGTCTTAAAGAAATCTATAGGAACTATGCGAGCAGATGAAGAAGCTAATAAAAAAGCTGTTTCTGAAAGAGTAAATCAATTAGTGAGAACAACAAAAAATTTGAAATTTAATGACAGTCCTTTACGAAGTAATAATTTTACAAAAAAAATTTCTGTTACTGGTAAATTAGGTAATGAATAATTTTAATTTCATTGTACAAAAACTAATTAAAAATATTAACATTGATTTTCATTTTAATTTAAACAAAAATTATTAAAAATAAGATCAAATTTAATCGATAAAAATAAAATAATAATTTTAATTTAAAAATGGCAGTAAAATATAAAACTCTACAATTATTCATAAGTGATTTTTTTTAAATTATTGAAATAAGTATTAAAATAAGTATTGAAATAATTTTGATTTATTTTTTTCAAAACAAAAAATAATTTCTTTTATTTTATAAATTAATAAAATTTTAAATTATTATTAAAATATAAGAAATTAACTTATTAATTAACAAAATTTAATATTTCTTCATTTTTTTTTTAGCATCTGAAAGAATGTCTGTTCCAGCTAAATCTCGTCTTGGAGTATCAAAACAAGTGACATTTAATAAGATGGCAACAGTAAATCATATCAAAAAACAAGGAGTTTTTAGTAGATTAGGCGTTTGATAGAATGTTATAAATCTACAAACAATATATTAATTTTATAATATTGTAAATATTAAATAAGAATTTCATTAATGATTATTCATTCAACATAATCTTCAGATAATTATGCATTAGATTCTTGTAAATTTTACTATATGATAATTAAAAATATTATTCAAATTTTGTAACTTTATTCATCTAATATCAAAATTTGATTTTAAGTTTGAAATTTCATTTTTTCAAATTTAAAGAAAAAATTTCTAATTTGAACAATTAATGTTACATAAACAATAATTAAAATAATTTAATATCATTGAATTATTGAAATTTTAATATAATAATTTAATATTATCAAGTTTCAATTTAACAGTAGATAAACAGAGATTATATTATTTTAAATTACATATTTAATATTAAATTTTAATTAAAGAAATTTGTGAAAAATCTAAAATAAAATTCATAAATAAAAAATAATTTTTTCAAAATATTAATAAATAAAATTGTTTTAATTTAAAAAAAAATTTTTTTGAAACTTAATGATGAAACATAGACGGGTAAAAGAAAAAAACACATTTCGCTTTCTTTTTTTTTATTTACCACAACGATTGGACATTACAAAATTGGTTTTCGTAATTTTTATGTCCAGTAATAAATTCATATTTACTGTAATATAATACCAATATAATAAATTGTACATTCTCAATTTTTGAATAAAATTATAAAAAAATGCATTTAATCTTAAAAAGAGTTTCTCTGTTTATGTACATATTTCTATATGCTTATGTTGAGTCTTTACATAATATATTTGCAACATAATGTTGACGACAAATAAACTCTTCCGAGACCTGTAAAAATACTAAAAAAAACCATTAAAATTAAACCAATGCCTTAATACCAGAAATTCAGTCTTGATTCTTGTCAAACATGGACACCCCTGTCAAAAAAACTTTACTTACCCTATAATAAATTTTTTTATTTTTTCAAGTTGTTAAATAAAAATATTATAAATTTCTATTTTTGAGGAGATTAAAAAAAAAATTTATATTTTAAAAAAATTTAAAAAAAAATTAATTAGGTACTGCAAAACATGAAATTAGGAGTGCCTATGTTTGGTTTATATTTTTTATAAAAAGGATATCCATTTTTCACCTTTTACAAGTCAAATGTAAAAGCGTAAATGGGCTGAAGACAAAATCTTCTTTTATATATCGATGTAAATCTTTAAAATTAATTCTGGTTTTAAGGTAGATCAGCAGCTGGCAAATATCTAAAGATGGCTCCGTGATATCCAAAGTTGCTCTATAATTCTGTCTTTCCGAGGCAGCTGAAACTTAAATTATCCAGTAAATATCTGTACAGAGCCATGTAAAAACCCACAAAATTGGGTCAAATAAATAAAAACTTGGCATTTATATTTTTTTCAACTTATTTACAAAAAATAAATAAATAAAAAAAATATAAGTTGTGTATTCTTTGTCGTGGCAGTTCAAGTAAAAACATTTTATTCAAAATATGAAGCTAATGATAATACATTTATACTCAACCTGTGTAGAATACAATACTGTTTTTTTTATAAAGCAGGCAATGGTTTCTCAATTAAATTCCACTTTTTTCATTGTAAACTGAAAAAATATTCCAGAAACTTTGTTAATCAACATTTTCAGACTTTACATTAATACTGCTAGATTTCAGTCTCTTTTTATTTACAAATATTTACAAATAAATTATAAATGTTTAAAACAAAAATAAAATGAGAGATGCAAAATGAATGATCATACACGACAAATAAAAAAAGAAAGAAAAAAAATTACAAATAGTTTACTGACTGATCTAGCTTTTTTAGAAGCCGATGCCCACCTCTTAATTAAAAATTGCCAACTGCCACTCCTTATTATGTATGCCAAGCTGCTGTCCTGCAAAAACGAAAGTACTTTTACAGTCTCAGAGGAGCTGCACAAAGTGTAACTTATACTAATTTCTTAATTAATGAGCTTAACTATTTTACATGTATATTACAAATAGTAGAAACCTTAATAGAAAATAGCAAGGAATCTAAATACCTGTAGATACAAAATCGAATAGATAAAATAGTCAAAAAAACAATAATTTCTATCTTACTCTATATGATATTTATTTACACTATTTAGTTCAATAATAAATTAATATTTATAAAATAATATTTAATATTATGAGCATTAGGATATTGAAATTTTTTACTATTTTAACTATTCAAGTTTATACTGTGTTCATTATTTTTACAAGTGAAACGATAAATGTAAAAAAAAATCAACAAAAAATCGCGATAATCTTACAATGTCTTACTTAATGTCTGCTTTCAAAATACGAGGAACTGATAAAATAAAAATTGTTCATAAATGATCTGCGAATTACGTTTGCTTTATACAGACCGTAAATGTATAACTAAATAAATAAATATGTATATATATGTTGCCGATGTTAAATGATCTTGGCATCATTAATGCTCCATTCATTGATTTCTGCTGCCTCCGCAGTTTGAATTTATCGTATTTATTTTGTAAAAATCCTCGCCATCATTCTACACGCTAGAATTTAAACTGTTTAAATGGCAAATTGAACAGTACTCCAACGAAACTCTACTAGAGTTGATATGGAGACATACACCCGTGTTTTCTAAACTATTAAACAAAGTTTTTTCATTCAATGCGTCAGACATTAAACCGATTTCCAATGGGTCAATGACATCATTATTTAGAATGCCTGTGTCTTTTTCTAAAGTATGAAATAAGGTTTCTTCATTAAATATATCTGGGGTATCTTGGGAAAGTCCCAAGGGATTAGCCGCCTCATCAAACTTGTCAAAATTGTCAAATAAATCAACATTAAACGATGATAGCTGGCTGAAATCCGTGTCGGATAAGCTAGCGTCACCCTTGTCCACAGAATTGGACGTTATACTTATCGGTGTTGTAGGTAGTTGATTATCAAGTCCCATCGAACTCTTGTCCACCATGTTATACTCACAATGACTACCAGATTCTGGCGAGGATTTCTGTACAAAGTTCTTCTCATCTTCTTCTAATATACTCTCCACACTGGATGGATTCTCTGACTTTGGCAAAAGAGAATTGGTAAAAGGCATTGTTTTCCTGGCTATCTTTGCTGATTTGTTAAACTGTCCAAAATTTATTCTTTTTTTATCTTCAATACGAACTTCCAAGCTTTCTTGAGGTGTGGACCCTGAGACAGGTGCAGATAAATTGTTTGTCTTTGATGAATTCATTTGTCCACTAAAGAAAAAAATTAAGAATATTTTTTTCTATTTGCAATAGCTTAATTTATCTCAATAAATAAGGTAGACGTTTGGAAAATATAAAATAAATAAATATTCATACCACTTTCTTATTTAAGAAAATTTAAATTTTGGTAAGTATATATTTTATTAATTTAAAAAAAAATAGGAGCATTTTTTATTATTAATTAATGCCATATTTAGTCAAGTAACTTTTTTATAATTAATTTACCAATTTATAATTTAGTAATTTTTAAATCTAAAATATTATTTTGTTATAATTCTTTTTGTTTTGAAAAAGAATGATTTTAATAATCAACAAATCAAGTATTATACAATATAAGAAGATTTTTTCAAAGATATGATTATGAATTATATAAAAGAAATAAATTAATGAAATTAAATTTATTTATTTATTTATTTTTTTTCATATATTGATAAACTGACATTTTTATATATTCAATTAAATTATTCGAGTATATCCAAAAAATAATATCTATTATGAACATATTATTAAATAATTATTATAAACTTAATTACAGGAATATAATGACAGACGTGATTTTAGTAAAAATTCTTACATCAAATTAATAGTTTTATATATATAATGAAGTTATAGTTTGGATTACAGCAATTCAATAAAATGATATGTTTTTTATATATTGCTTACATTCTACAACTAAGTATTATGTTTTAAAAATCTTCATTAATAAAAAACTACAAACTTAAATTTAATAAAGCACAAATGTAAGTACAATATAACAAATTATCTACAATAAAAAAATAAACAAGTATTTTTTGTTAAAATATTAAGATATTTTAATTTGTATTTAATCTTAAATAATCTATATATATTAAAAATATTAAAATTATTCAAATTTTAATATGTACATTATTACATGACAATGCATGAAATCTAGAAATATCAAGATAAAAATGTACCTATTTTACAAAACTTGATTGCTGTATCTACACAGCAAAAATTTTATTAATACATCCATAAGTAATAAGTATCTATATTTATACGCTTGAATAAAATGAATCAACCTGAAAAATTCTTTTTTAAACATTATTACACAAGAATACTTTTTTTTTTATAACATATTAAATAAAATTGATGTAATTAAATCGAAACTTAACTTTAATTTTACCCATTTCATATTTGGAAATTCATTCTTCATAAATTAAAATACCAAAATAGTTTTTATTTAAATGCTTTCCTTTATAAAGCCTATGAATCAGCATTTTTATAGGATGCTTAATTTGGAAATTTAACATTTTATTTAATTTTTTTTCCCAGCTTTATATGAGATAGTTCCAAAGATCTACCTTACAGATGACGCGCAAAAGTAAAAACTTTTTTTAATGATAAAAGAAAAATAATTACCTGATGCAGCGATTTATAGCAACCGAATTTGATTTGGCAAGATTATTGGTCGAAGTAGAGACGGCATTATCATTAGAGGTGGCATTATCATTGTTACCATGCATCTTCCTCAGGCTTTCGTTCATTGACTGAAGAAGCGTCGTAATTGTAGTACTTTGGTTGAGTACAGATCTTAGGTACATTACGTCGTTGGTAAGCCTTTTAATATCCGTCGACTGTCTTTGAATCGTTTCTTTGAGCGACTGATTTTCATTCTGGAAATGTTGGAGTCTAGTTTCGATTCGCTCGATATACTCCTTTTTTCTTTGACGATTCTCGCGTGCCATTAGGGCATTCCGATTGAGACAAGGTCGCTTGGAAGGACCTCGACCTCGACGACGCACTGTCGGCGCACCGTTTGTTACTGACATTGTCGACGATAGGCCCGCAATATTGTTACTCGAATTTGCTTCCATCGAGGAACTCGTAGTAAGGCTCACTTTACGTGGCCTACCTGGCCTTGGTCTTTCAACATATTTCTTTCCAATATCCACCTCCATCTCCATTTCCATCTCGTCTTCCTCATCTGTGTAGCTATCTTCTGCGTAGTCTATAAGATGTCTTTTGCTCGCCATTTCATCGATGTTCTTTGTACTCCGGTCGGAGATATTTGTTGTGTAGTGAAAGTTTATTATCACTTACGTTCGAGAATTTTCGAAAAAAGCTCAGAAGCCTTGATCGTTTAAAGTTGTTAATCGTACACCAATGATCACTTTTTAAGCAGAAATAAGATTTTCCGACTAAAATAGTACGATGTTCGAACAAATACTTATTTTGATGCTTTGTTTTAACAAGAATAAAATTTGTAAGTTCCTCTTTACAAGACAGCCATTGTGATACTGAGGCCGTCGAGCTAGCTGCAAAACAGTGAGAAGTGTTTGGATTAAAGAGGTCAGCCATAAGGTGACACTAGTGTACATAGTAGTAGGGAGATAAAGGTTTGTTTCTCAAGAGCAAAGTGACCGATGTATACACTTTTGTTAATTCGTTCATTTTTTGCATGAAAATTTAAATGGCCAATACTTATTAATTCCTCCGGTATTATATTGATTAATGAAATTTGCTTTAAGGCTTCAGTAAATTATTTCAAGCTATTTTTGTTAAAATTTATATTTTAATACTTGTGTAATATCAATTTTAAATAACTAAAAAACAAAATTCATAATTGTGTTATTATAAGCTGACAATGGGTACTAACATGACTTTTAATTGAATATTTTAAATTCATTTAAATTCACAGTATCGGAACAATTTAAGAATAGAAAATTCCATTTGAGTACAAATAAACATAAGCAAATCGTTTGAAGAATGAAAATAACATTATCGCGACAATATCATATGATTATGGAACTATAAGTTCTTTTATGTATATTATTTTTAATAAAGGTCGATGAAGGATTTCTGTATCAGAAACCTTGTTTAAGAAAACTTATTCAAGTCGATGCGAGTTCATGTATATCGATTTTCATATATAGATTTCAATGTTATAAAATATTTCAAATATTATTTATTCCAAAAACATTTATCCGCAATAATATCAAATTTGCATACAATTTCAAATAAGATTTTTTTTTGTTTCAAAAATGAAACACAAATTTAATAAAATATTTATTCATTGATATGCATATATTAATTTCATTTATATTTAAAAATTAATTATAAAAGAAAATAAGTTTCAACTTAAATAAAATTAAATATACAAGTTATATATATTTATATCTATATAATTTACGGAACATTTATCATTTGATTGTGTACATAGAATGTATTAGAAAATTGAAAATGATTGAAAAAATAAAATTTAATAATATTATGGTATATTTTAATATAAAAAAATTATTAGTGTAATAATTATATTTAAATTATTTTATAAATTATATATTTTTTAAATTTTATTAGAATATTTTATTTTTGTGTTTCTACAAAAAATTTATTATAGGATGTTCCCAGAACCGAATAAATTTAAAATTTGAAAATACCATTTTTAACGATTTTTATAGTGTTATTCAAAATTAAAGTGAGCGTCTATTCTTTAATAAGCAGTTAAAAGTGTTGCAATAATAATTGATTTTAAATATTTAATTACAGTTAAATTAACACTTTCTGATATACTAACGCTCAATAATATTATTGTGGATTGTGATACAAATATATATTTTTAATTATGTGACAAATATGCGTATGTGAACGAGGTTAAGAAAAATAAAATTGACGTAATTAAATAAAACTAAAAACCGTTTTACTAAGAAAAATATGCAGAAACAAATTTACAAATTAGGAAAGCAGTATTATGTTGAAATATAAAATAGAATATTAATTATAGATTGAAAATCATATTGTCGAATTATCTTGGAATAATGAGCTGTTTTTTAAATATCGGTAAGTAATTTGTTTATAAGCACGACTAGAAATGTTTCGAATAATTGTATAATGTATAAAATAAAAAAAGGATTTTTAATAAAAAAATTTCCATCTAAAACCGTTTTTTAAGACAAGCGTTTTAAAACTTATGTAAATCGTTGCCTAAACGTTTGCAAAACGTTGTACAAAAGTTTTTAGAAAAAAAAAAAATACATTTTTTTAATATAACAACAAAAAAATTTACTCAAGCAATTATTTTACTTACTTTAAAAATATAAAAAACTAATCGATGAAAAAAACATGTTTAAATAATTAATTTTTAGTACATATTTTTTTTACAATATTTTGCATTGTATTCATGCATCTTGTTTATTTATCGAGTAAAATCTAATTTAAATATAAGCAAATAATGAACATTTAAATAATCAAAAACAAAAATTCCATCAAAATTAGTTTTCCTTTAGATGAGGTAATTTGAAAACGTAAATTTTTAATATTAATGTTCCAAGACGTCCCGTTTCGTTATCGGAACAGACTTACTTCTCCTCAGCTGTGATCAGATATGACGTAACGAGCCCGGGATGCTCGGATTTGCCGGCGTCAGAATCTAGTGAATCGACAAAGCGAGTCTCGCCCAATACGCCGTACGACGTAGATGCGGAGAGCACGAATTGCGTCGCAATTCTCGTCAGCGGCGGCAAATCGCGTTCGAACACACAGATTGTTCGAGAACGTTCGCTTCTCGAACATTCACCCAGTTTCTCGTAGCCGATATACATGTAGATATTTGTCCGGCGCGAGAAATTTTTAGATATTTAGAAGTGTTACGTAACACACGACGTGTATGTAAACACATGTGCTTGTTTATTTATGTGCAAGAAAAAAAATATTTTATCGATTTGACAAAGGGATAAAATTCAACAAGGTGCGCGAGAGATTCGAGCAAATAAAAAGTTCCAGTATAGGTGCTCGAAGAAAGCGCATGTGTTTACCTTATTTTAAATATACATGCAGCAAAAGAGAGCATTGTATCTCTGCTGTTTGTATTCTTATAATCCAGACAAGGATGACGGACTCTATCGTTTGATAACTATTGATGCAAATCTTTGAATAATAGACGGTCAAAGAGTATTAATCCTGTGACACTTACGTACCTGCTAAACGTACATCTTGGTTATGTAACAAGTATTTTGTGTCGATATTTTCTTTTATTTCCGGGATTACGGTGACGACGTATATTTTTTTTTTTTTATTTATATTGAATTATTTTTGACGAAATTTAAATGACGCAATATTTTTTGAGAACTGCTTTAAACTTCTCAAAATAAAAATGTTTCAACTATGCAATTTGTTGAAAACGTATTTCAATTGTTAAATTGCTTTTGAACATTTCTAATATTACTTGTGAAAGTATTGCTTGTGAATGTAAATAAAAGATACTTCGTTCGAATTTAATCGCCCTATACCTCTGGATATTTTTTTGACAAAAACAACTGTACACTTATAATAATCTTAAAGAACTACCATACACATAAAATCTAAGATCTTATATACTCTGTTTTTACCTAAAAGCGTAACACGTACTTTTTGTAGGTCTCAGAAATATCTTTTTTTGTATGCGTGTAAGCGATACGGGTTAGCGTGTTAGGGTATCACCGCGTTGCGCGTATTATGCATGCTCGCGTGGGTAGGGTGGTTAATAAGTTTTTAAATTTATAAAACATGTTGAAAATTATTTTTTATTCATAATCGCAACTATATATGGAGGACAATTATCTTAAATAAATAACTTTTTAGTGTGCATACGCAATTAGAAAAAAAAATAAATAAATAAGTTTAAATACCTATTGTAAACAACACTTTCGTTTACTTTTTAAAAATAAATCCCAGATAAATTTTTAAAATCAGGTTTTTTTTATTTATTGAAAACGTATTATATCTTTGGATTAATTATTATAAATTTCAATTTAAGACAATTAAGTATGCATAACAATAGTTATTTACGATAATACTAACGTTTATTAAAATTAACATTTATTGGTTTTCGTGTGTATCGATTAGTTTTAGAAAAAAAAAAGAATTTAAGTTATGTCACATTTAAATTGATTATAATACGATCAAAGGAGCTGCGTAGATAGCAAATCATGTGTTTTGCGTTGTTTGCAACATTACAATTTTTATCACGTTTAATAAACATACTTAACTATATAGTCAATTTATTTAAAAATAATCATCATTTAATTGGAAAACAACTGTTTATTTATTATATCATTAACTTGCAAAATATTTACTACTATATTAATTTTCATTAGATTATATAACATTTTAAGAAGTGGGATAACCCTATGACTCATACAGTGTAAATTGTTAAAAATAGACTGATAATATATGTCTATATATTATCAGTAGAAGATAAATTAGCCCAGTAAATTTTAACAATAGATAATGTTTATATAGTTTTATAATTAATAAAAATATAGCTTTATAATTTATGAGTAATAGGTTTAATGTTTTGGCAAAGAATCAAATATATGAATGTAAACTGATAAATAAGGGATAATTTTTTTAATAAAAGTAAATATTTTGCATTAAGTGTAGTAAAGAAAACGTTATTTTACAGTAATCAAAATTTCTATTAAATTTTTTATTTCTATTTTTACAAATTAGACGTTGATACAAATAATTAAATAGGGTGACGACCCTAGTCCCCGAACATACTTCTGTGAATGAACAAACTCGCATTAAGTAAAAGATATTAAAATTTGTGTACTTTCTGAACACAAAATATTAACTTCTCCAAAATCGCTTTCATTTTTTCTTTATTTTTTATATGACATGTTAAATAATTGTATAAAAGAGTTTATCAAAAAAAAAATAGAGAAATAAGTGCACATGCATTTACAATGAGAAACGTCTATTTACTTAAGAGCTAACATAGTAGAGTCACTAACTTTGAAGGTATTTTTATGCAAAAAATTTAATATCAAACTGTAGTAAACTTTTTGCAATATTAAATTTTTATACGAAATTAAATTTACCAATCAGTATTTTTACATAAATATAGTCTTTCTTTTTTAAATAATGATTAAAATACGAACACTATCACGCAGACCATGGAGTTAGTAAATGAACACCGTTACATTTACTAGTGCTATGTGTATAATTTTGTGTAGTTAGTGAATGAACGTGCGATCAGTGCTGCTGTGATGTTCGGCTATGTAATATAAATTGTGAGGTTGATTTTATTAAAAATTTGTAACTTAGTGCTTCAAGTAAGTATGTTCATTCACTAACTCCACTCATATGTGCAGTGTTCATTCACTAGAGATTCGATAAAAAAATTTTATTTTCTCTATACTTTATGTAAAAATGACCTTTTGTATATAATTTTAAGAAGCTTAATTATCGTATGGAGCAAGTCTTTTTATTTTAAGTAATTTTTTTATTATTTAAATCAACAAATAAAGTATGAAATTTTCTTATCTGTTCATTCACTAGGGTCGTCACCCTAATTATGAGATGTAAAAAACTGGTTGACAATGTGTAGTTTACATAAATATTAAAAAGATTAACAGAAAAACAAATCGATTTTTAACGATTTAATAATATAAAACTTATATTTTTTTTCTAATTTAAATACGTATAAATAAATGTAATCTATTATAAAACAATAATGTTTTTATAACGTTCTTAAAAACTTAAATCTTTAAATAGTATTGCGATTATTAATAATAGTATTTAATCAATTTCGTTGGTCAATATATTCACGATATTAGTTGATTTTGTCAGTTGATAAAAATTATTTAAAAGTAATTATTTAAATTTCAATAAAAATATAAGCTTAATATTTATAAAGCTTTAGCGGTCCAAAAGTCACGCGTAGAAACACGTTTTCTAGAGTCACGTGCAGAATTGAGGTTCGCAAATTTGACGAGAATCATTACGTTTTTCATTCGTTTATTTTATTAACTAATGTTTAGTTAAAAAAAAAAACGTTTGAAAATTATAATATATATTAAAATTTAATAAACTAATTATTTTCTTTATTTTTTAAATCAAAATAAGGTAAACTTTGCAAAATTTTTTACTTCATTGCAAACGTATAATTACAAACGTTTTTGCAGTGTAATAAATTGTTATAAAAATTAATCTTACTCATTAAATCTTAATTATAATGGAAAAATTCAAAATTCAAATAGACGTAAAAACCATTTTCAAAGAATATTTTATATTTTTAAATTCTTGAAATATAAATGTAAATGAAAAAAAAAAAAAAAAAAAAAAAAAAAAATGTCTAAAAATAGATGACAATTTTGAGAACAAAACTAAAATTAATTAAAATGACTAAAAGAAAAGGGAGATATAATAAAAGTGATAGAACACAAGTGTTAAATATTATAGTAACCTTTATTCAAGGGAATTTATAACAGAATGTAGAGGTGAAACGTGAAACTTCGGCACGGTTTCTCGCGGTCGGATCGTATAATATTATTATTTCATAATTTTTTTTCTTTTATTAATTCATTTTTTTTTCCCCTTAGGTTGTCTCGAAAATGAATCATTTTTTTTAACCATCTCTTGTGCTTAACACTCGTCCTAAAACTTCAAACCAAAACAACAATCATACGCATACGATAAACGATATATATTTGTATACCTTCGACGTATTTTATTTATTTTTTTAATCAAATCTTCCTATCTGTCGATTCAATTTCGAGACGCGAATTATTATCATTATTTATATATATATTATACGGCTGTGTTTCGACCTTATGTTTTTTTCTTCTGTAACTTATTTATTTATTTTATTTTTATCTTTTTTTTTTTTTTTTTTTTTTAAGTACAATATATTTTTATTTCATTTTTCCCCCTCTTATATTATACTCCATAAAGTATAGCTGCCGTTTGGGCGGTTATCGGATGACGCGCGCGCAATATATAATATGCATCCAATAAATTCGAGATATTGCAAGTGTCAAGCGAATGTGTTGCGTTTTGTGCACTTTTTTTCGTACAGTGCAGGCGGCCTTTCTTTTGAGAAAATAATGTCTGGAACGACTCTACGATTTCAGCAAAAAGATAAAAAAAAAAAAATGTGTAGGATATCTTAATTGAGATTTTTGCTTGTCGATTAACGTTACATGTTTGTATACATGTATGTTTTTGTATGTGTGTGTGTGTTTTTCAATTGCAATTTTTTCAAAAGATTTTAGTATTTATATTTTATGAGAAATCTGAAAGTCTACAAATTTTTAAATTGGTAATTAAAAATTGTATTGTTAATTTACTTGGAAGAAACACTTTTTCTCGATAAACTTTTAGGAATGGTTTCTAAAGTGCAAGAAAAATAGATAAGAATAGTCAACGTTTTTTTTTCTTCTTTTGAGTTTTTGAAAAATCGACATTAATTAGATCCTTTTCTTTCTATATGACATACAAATTCTTAAGGATCAGAGAATCAGAAAATTACTCGTATAAAAATATGTGCAATGGCCAATATACTACTACTATTATTATTTTGTTTGTAGGTAACATATGGCTCAATACCCTGATAAGATATTTTAGAATTTGGTTTTCAATAAAAATGTATAAATAATAGAAATATTGTCCGTATAATAAAGTATTAATTTAAATATGTTTTAATTATACGTAAAAAATGTATAACTATTCAATGAAAGTCTACAGTTTATATATTTTATTTGTTATTTAATTTTTAATAATAATTTATATACAAGAAACGTATCGTATAAATATTACCATTAAAGTATAAACTGTACATAAACGTTTAATGCAAGTCTGCGGGTTTAAAAATACACCGAATTAATGTATTTCAACCTATTAGTGAAATGTATCTCGGAAGTCATAGTGACACTTTACTTTTACGTGAGATAATAATTATTATAAACTGAATTAGCAACGAACCATATGTTATCCATATTCAGAAGATATCAGCCGTTCGGTACATATTTTTACGTAGTTATTGTATTACTTAATTTTAATAAAATTTCGCAATTATTTAAGACATATTTGAAATTTTATCAAACAAACGTATTAATATTAATCGTTATCAAGAAGAAAACAAGAAAAATCTTCTCTGACTCTCTCGCATGTAATTTTAGTATCAAGCCGTATACATATATACACACGCAATCCGTTAAGTTTCATCGTTTAAATGTCGTTACAAACCCCAGAAGAAGAGAACCCAGACACACTCGTCGACATTATGCATCAATCAAATAGAACTCGAGCTCATTCGCAATATACATCGTACCCATTGGACTCGATTATCGACTTAAAAGGAACGCCTATTTCACTCGCAATATTATACGATTTTTCTTCGATCTCTTTTTCTCCCTTTTTTCTATCATCGATATTTTTCTTTTATATCGTCGTTCAACGATCGATGCACTTTAACGGCATCTTATGGCATCGAACGTTCGCGGTTTGTTGCTTCTTCTTTTTTTGTTGATTTTTTTTCTTTTTTTGTTGTTTTTTTTTGTTTTTTTGTTTGTTTTTTTTTTTTGTTTTTTTTTGTTTTTATGTAATACATCGGTTAGTACGACTAAATGCTTTAAACACTTCGAAAAAACGCGCTCGACGATTTATTATTCTTTTTTTTTTTTTAATTAATTAATCATTGTTTTTGTTTTAACTCCGCATTTATTCGGCTTTCTTTCGAAGCGTTTACCGCATTTTATTCAATTTTTTATATTTCACTGTGTATACGTGTCATTTCGTATTTTCTTACAGTTGAATCGCCATTATTGCTACTTATATTATTTCGATCTCGCGGCTGTCTTTATATTCATATTTATACGTTTATACTAGAACACACGGCGCTGGAGTCGAAAAATAATTTAACATATTTTTTTTCCAATCTATTAAAAAAAAAAAAGAAGCCCGTTTAAAATATAATTATTTCGTATTCATATTTCGTTTGCTCTAACATTTAAAGTATATCTTCATTTCGACTAAAATACTGTTTACAATACGATCTTTAACTTTTGATTTTTTTTTTCTTTTAAATTTATATAGATATAGCTTATCATTTTTTATTTATCGAGCTAGCAACGGTAGATTATTTTTCGATTCCACTGGCCATGCACGTCAAGTCTTTGTCCAAGCGCCGACAAAATTAATAAAACGTCGATATAGACGTCGACGAGTTTCGATTTGTAAAGACAATGAAACAAATCGTCGTCTCACTTCTTATTTTTCTTTTATTAACGCGTCGATAAAGACTTTACTTTTTTGTATGTGCGTATAATATATGTATATATATATATATTATATATACAACTATTCTATATATATATATATATATATATATATATATATAATTGTTTTGTATTTTTTTTTTTATTTATTTTTTACTCATGAACGTTGCACGCTTATATTATACATAAAATCAATATCAATAATAGTCAATGTACAATTTTAATCTCTTAGGAATACAATCGTAATTAATAAATGGTGACGGTAATCACAATAATAAAGTTTAATGATAATGCAACTAGTATTGGAGTGCATGCGAACCCTCCAGTTGTTTCGTTCATCCTTCAACCCGATTACGAATGAACCGAGCAGATAAACAATTTAATCTACCATTAACGTATGAAAATTTTGCCGATTTGATACATATCTTTAAAAAAATTTTCACAAATTCGTTAGAGATATTGCTTTATCGTTTCGACTCGTCCCACAAGCATAAATTTCTCATTTTTTTTTTTTGAAAAATGAAATAATAAGAAAAAAAAAAAAAAAAAAAAAAGACGAGACAACATGTACTTGTATAAATTATTTATTTCCTTAATATTTACTACAAAATATGTATAAGATGAATATTACATATACATTTATTAATTTGCTCGGTACATTCTTTCGCTATAACTTAAAAACGAAAAGAGAAAAATAATAATAATGAAGAAGAGAACCTCAAGCGCGCGTAATTATCTCTCCTGCAAAGAATACATTTGAAGAGTTCGCTCGACTCGAAATTGTGTTTTATTTTTTCTTCTCTCATGAAATTAACGTTAATATATAATAACTTTGCATTTCTCTCTTCTATACAATTGCACAGATATTTACATAAACAGTTATGACGTTGTCCTACATCGTATGGTGCCTTTTGAGCGCAATTTGAACTGTCGAAGTCCCTTCGTTTGGCACATTTGTATATATATATATATATATATTTATTTATTTATATTTTTTTTATTTTCTCTAATTCGCAGTCATTTTTTAATTTTTTTTTATTTTCTGGCTTATATGACGGTATATTTTATTGGCACAACGAGTCTTTTTTTTATAATTTTTATTATTATTATTATTATTTCATTTTCTATTCTCGTAATCATTCTTTTAGCTTTCAGTTCGAGTTTGCCTAATGAGTTTACTCCTAGGACTGTTTTTTTAGCTACGACCTTAGCGGAGTTCTTTTCTTCTTTCGATTTTTATAATTTTTTTCCTTTACACAATAAAGTACCAAGTTTTTTTTATGTAAAAATTTAGTTGCAAAAATCGATCCTCCTTCGTTAAATCGTTGATCGGATTTTGCGCTATAAAAGGATTTTACGCGGAATCATTCATCGACGAACACGAGTATTATTGTTTTAGTTTTGACGCGGTATTACCGCTTTTTCACGCACTTACATATTTACTTATTTTTTTTATTTTTTTTTTCTTTTTTTTTCTTTTGATTATACCTTGTAACAACATATATATATATATATAATCACTATCCGGTACGTTATTTTTTTTTTTTTTTTTATCTTCACATTCTCGAATTTACAGCGCAAAATTCCATCGCGTCACTTTAAAATATAAAATTCCCTTCAATATAACTGAACCGCATATCTTTCGTCTGTGAATTACATATATATTTTATTTTATTCTTTCGATCGCTCGGTTTTAAAACAAGAAATAGATAATTATTCTTAAAAACGATGGACGAAATAGACGTATTATCGGTGATAATCAACAATGATGAAAGTATCTCCGCACCGTTCGAAGAAGAGTTAATATGTATATATATATATATATATTTATGTGTGTAAGTATATGCTCGGAAATACAATTGTTTTATTTATTTTTCGTTTCTTCTTTATTTTATATTATACGCGCTGAAGAAATAAAGCGATGCACAAATTTTTTTTTCACATGCTCTCGATCAATACTATTTGTTTTTATTTTACGCGATTGTTGAGTCAATCAACATAGTCTCGAGTGCATATCTCGAGCTACGACTATTGCATAAACGAGCCTACCTTTATTATTATTTTATTTTTTTTTTTTTTATTTTTATTATTATTATTATTATTATTTTTTTTTCTTATCAGAAACACGATTTTTTTTAATCTCTTTTCTAAACAATCACGAGTTAGTCTACGTCAACGGTAAAGTTGTTAGTTGCGGTTATTTTTTTTTTACCTATGAATTTTCAGTTAGTTTAATATTATCTTACGTCTTTTACTGAAACTCTTTTTTATCCATTAATTTAAGATTCCATCGGTAAAATTTATAAAAATTTTAGTTTTTATATTTCGTTAAGATTCGATTGCAATTATACGACAAAAGAATAATAATAATAAAATTAATAAACTTGAAATTATTCGAGTACTCAATCGTGTACATATACTGTTAAAAGATAAATTTTTCTCTTACGCTCTTAAATCATTTAACATACTGTATTTTTATTTTATATATTTGCAATTCGTTATTTATAAACTTTAATAATGACATCGTAAATTTCACTTTGAAAATCTCAATAGCGTGATATATCGACAATTAAAACTTTCAATTTAGAATATATTATAAGTTCATCAATCTCTGTCTTTTCATTTTTACGAATCCTCACTTTATTTATCGTTTATATTTTACAATAATATTACTTCAGTGGGAGTTAGCCTCTGGGTGTTCTAGTTTTTTCTCGTTATTGTTAAGAAAGAAGGAGTCGCATTTGATTTGAATCCGATGAAAAAAATGACACACATAATTTATCGCACGCGAGATTGTATATGTAAATTTTACTTAATTACTATATTCTGTACAATTATAAAGAAAATTTACACCTAAATATACGTAAGTTATAAAATAATTCAAGTGAAAAATTAACGTACAACATTTAACAGAAATATCGCAAATATAACATTTATTCGATCTACAATAATACAAAGTAATCGTTTACATTTAAATTCACGCGCATAATTCGCACCGAATTAAATTAAAAATAATAATAATAATAATAATAATAATAATAATAATAATAATAATAATAATAATAATAATGATAATTTAGAAAGATGAATTTTAAAAAAGATAAAATCGTTAAAATTATACATCGTCGAGATAAAATTATGTGTACTTATTTTTTCACGAATCTTGGCGCTTACAATGAGGACTCGGTCGTGTATTGTACGTGTGTCACGCGTCATTATATTCTGTCCCAAAGTCTTATTTCACTGGAATACAAAAAAGAAACGATAACGATAAACGCGCGTGGTGCACGTGATTTTTTTTTTAGCCAGAACACGATTGGCCGCACGCGTTTGTTCATTTAATAATTAATTAATTAATTAATTAATTATTTTCTTATAAGAAACGTGTATAATATATCTATGCGAGCCCTGAATACAGGGCTAATGTTTCATATAGGATTGATTTATTCGCGAAGTATTGGGAGTATCGATAAACCTAACTGCGCGCGGTGTGTGTGGGTGTGTGTGTGTGTGTGTGTGTGCAAAGATAAATTTTTTCCTAAAAATCATGCGTTAAATAATACGTGACAAGTTTGCTTGTTTGTTTGTTTTATTTTAAAGGTAAAATTTAATATTGTCCGTTTGATGAGTTTGGATTCACAATTTTACGAGATGGTGAATTATTAAATTGTACTTTCGTACTGTGGTAAATGAAAATATAACGAAGTAAATTGTAATCAACTCGATTATTTGATTAACTTATTCAAGGATAAATTGAGCCAACGTCGCGTTGCTTTTATCGTTATTCTCACACAATTTCCACGATACTTAACAATGAGTATCGGAAGACGCAAAAAAAAAAAAAAAAAAAAAAAAACAACAACAAAAAATATAAGAACGGATGGTTTACAGAAAGAAGACTCGATCGATACTCGGTTACGCGACTTCGCTCTCGATGCTATCGACGCCGTAAAGTGACTCGAGCCTCTCGAGTCCGATCACTGAGACACCCCCCCTCTGTTATTGCACCCAGGAGGCAGGTACCCATTGAGGCTCCCTCTCGAGCGAGTTGATCTCGGTGAGCAGCTGATTGTACGCTCGATCCGTGTCGTTATTTATGATGATCATGTCGAACAGGTGGCCGTACTTGTCCTCCATCTCGCGCGCCTTCTCGATAATGTCCTTGAGCTCTTCCTCTTTGTAAGCCTCGTTGTTTTTGATCCTCTTTTGCTTCAGCTTCTCGAGACTCGGCGGCACCACGAACACGACGTACGGCTTCAGATCGGAATTACGCAGGATTTTCAACGACTGGGGATGGAGATTGAGGACGCAGATTTTACCGGAATTAACGACGGTACGGATCGCTTCGACGGATGTCCCGTAGTACGCTTTTTCGTATTCCCCGTGTTCGACGAACTTACGGCAGAGGATGTCCGATTCGAATTGCTGCCGCGAGATGAAGTGGTAGTCCTGCCCGTCGACCTCTGTATCCTTTCGTGGTCGACTCGTGTCTGAAATCGATTCAACGGTTTTTTCGTTGCTTTTTTTTTTTTTTTTTTTTTTTTTTTTTAAGAATATTCGAATCTTTCAAAGTCTTTAAATATAGTAGATTATGAAACCGAATTTACGATTGATGTTTAAATATAAAAAAGCTTGTAATAAAATACTTACGAGGTATTGCGGCTGCAAACTTTTCGCTATCTTGCATCAGTCGCTGCCTCAGTTCGTGCCTGCCGATATTGGGCGGACCGATTAGCACAATGGGCCTTTTGTGATTTGCTCTAGGATAGTATAAGGCCACTTCTTCGTATGTTAATACCTCCTCGCTATCATAATCTGAAAATTTTAACAATCTATTGATATTTGCTTTCGTAGAAACATTTAACGTTAAATTGCAATTATTTGATATAGAGTGCAAAGGATTGGAAGTAAATGAATATCGTTAATGATTTTAAATTAGATGTAATAATTTAAGTGGAAAGCTATGATTTACCGTCGATAGAGGTGGTGGCATAAAGAGGATAACCATCGTCATTGAAATTCGAGCCGAATTTACTTTTCTTCTTTTTCTTTGGATTTTTCCTGGCACAAAGTAAGGTGCTGGATTTTTTCGATCCTCGTACTGTCGATTTGTCACCAGCTATTGTCTGTTTCATTGACTCACGCCTGAAAAATAAAATATTTTGATTTATGAATTAAATCAGTTCACCGATGTTTAACTGATCCAATTGTAAAAAAGAAAGCAAGTGAATCAACGGTATTTTAATATTCTTACTGATGCTGAAACGCTCTGCTTGGTATCAAGCCGGCAAGCGCTTGGTCCTCTTCGCCTTCTCGATAAGCCTGCCACCAATTAGGATCCTCTTGCGAAATGACGTGTAGAACGTCGCCTTTTTGGAAACCGACGCCCAATTCGCGGCACGGAATATACGGATCCTCCTCTGGATCATAATCGAAGTGAGCTCTTACGTGATGTTTCTGAAAATGAAGAATAAAATGAGCTTTAAAATTTTTTAAAAATAATCTTTTCAATCGGTTTATCCCATCGGTGTTTTTATATTAAAAATAGCATAATTCAAAATCAATATATACTCACTTGCTGAGTATCTTCCCTTCGGTTAACGTTATTCCGCTGCGTCGTCGGTGCCGGCAGTATCAGGAAGGTCAGGCTGCCCTGCATACCCGCTAATATGTCGCAAACGTCGTTGACACTCTTGCCCCTCATTTCTACCCCGTTGACCTCCAGCACCTCGTCGCCCTCGTGTAACAGGCCTGATTTATCGGCTGCTCCGCCTCGTACCACCCGACCTTTTACACGTAATGGTTACGTTATTAGTTTTGGTAATTGTTTAAACATTTGACGTATCGTTAAATCATCGTAACACTTTCACAAAATTTAAATCGCTGTTATATGTGTATATAATTATTTATAATTTTGAAAGACTTGTTTAATAATAGTACGAGAGTTGGATAATTTTTTTTTTTCTTTACGAAGCCATTCAATTTCGATTCGAGCAAAAGAGCGGCGAATTTAAAAGTCAAAATTGAGAAAACGTTTTAAAAAATAGAAGTGCGCGGAGAATTTTAATTGAATTTTAATTTAATTTAGGCTACCTAATTTTGGTCGTCGGAAATTCTGATTTAACAACTTTGTAATTTCTTTATTGAAAATAACTTATTTTTTCATTTTTCATTATTATTTACATATTAAAAAATAATAAATATTTCTATTAAAACATAATGTCTTAAAAGTTTATAACTTGTTTAATAAATTTAAATTTATTTATATTTTCATTAATTAAGAGCACATAGTGTATCATTTTTTAATTAAAAATAATCAAAATTTTTATATAAATTTATATATTTGATGGTGTAATTATAAATAAGTACTGTATTTATGTTATTAGAAATAAAAAGCATAATAATACAAGCATTATTAGACTTTTAGAGTCACTTCATCATTCACATTTTTCACTTACTAATTTAATTTTAGTAACATTCGAGGTAAGCAACTATATATACATTTATCAAAAATTATTTAACGGTTAAAATTCGTTTTAAAGCGAATCACAATGACGGTTAAAGATTTGTTAGGTGTTAATCTTTTAAATCAGCATTAGTTGCCGAGTTTTTACAACAAAGCGCAATTCATTACAATAACCAATGAACAGAAACCTTCTTTTACTTCCAGTATTATGTTGCCCAATTGTCCATTTTCTATTACACCATTGTTAAAAAAAAATAAATAAAAATTAATAATTATTTCAACTTCGACTAATTAAATAAAAATTTTACCGGTTAGCATGACTTATTTAATAAAGCGTTTTATACCTAATAATAATAATCTCACGAATTAAAAAGATATTAATTAGAGAGAATTTTGCACGTTACGCAAGTAGGTACTAAAAAGTTTCAAAGAGAAGAATTACCAGCTATTTATTCCAAGTGTCTGTGGTAACGAGCTTCATAGCTTTTACCTATCCGGCAAATGTCCAGTAAATAAAATTTAAAAAATTCTGTGGTTCGCGGTTAGTTCAATTTAAACGAGGCATATAGTCTCTCGTATGCGTATATCTCATCGTTTACCACAAGTAATGAATTTTACTTGACAAATCTTCACATACGAAATTCTAAAGATTTATCGGATATTGAACGCGAATGCGTGTTTAAATTTTGATAGATAAAAACAAAAAAAAAAAAAAAAAAAAAAATTGATTGTTTATTTTATAAATATTTAAAAATTTATGATTTCTTTATGATTTAGTCTTATAAATCGAAATGAAAATATGAGACGAAGATTTTTCATCACCAGTAAAACAAAAACGCCGAAAACCCAATACATCCCTTCAACGTCGCAAGAAAACACTCACCAATGATAACGGCGTCGCCCTCGTTCCTAACCGTAGCACCAAGTGGCTCGTTCGTTTTCTCGATCCTTATGATTTTAATGTTATCGGCGACGCGCGAGTCGCGCGAGCTCGCCGATGGGCTCGGCGGCCCGTTACCACCCGGTGAGCCCGGACCCGTGTGCTTTCTCTGCAGCCCGTCGACGCACGTGACCGCCGAGTCGTGCGCCAACATAAGACCCTCCATTTCGTAGCTGGTTAAGAGTCCGGTGAGCTCCTCAGCGGCGGCTATCGTCTCGCCCGAGGTACCCGTTGCCGCACCCGATGCCGCGGACTGCGTCCATTGCTCCAGCACCTCAACGCACTGAAAATATCATTTGCGAATCGTCGTTTACAGTCGTTTAACTCTTTTGCTTTTGGATTTACTATAGTGAAACATGTTTTAGCAAAAGTTAAATGATACTCACATCTCTGGCGAGACTGGAAGCGTCGTCCGTGTGAAGTTTTAAACTCTTGCCGGATCGTAATCGAGACTTTAGTGCATGGTGAGTCGTCAGAGCGGTTGCAAAACGTTTCTGCACGAGTAACGTCCGGACGGCTTCGAGTTCGGCCTCGACACCCGGCCCGGATATACCCAGGGCGCCGCTGATGTTGCGTAGCTGCAGTTGCAGCCTCTCGAGCGTCGCCACAACCTCGCCATACGCTGTGGAAAAAAGAAACGCGTGTCTTATTTTTTCTTTCTTTCTTTCTTTCTTTCTTTTTTTTTTTTTTTTTTTTTTTTTTAAGAAGGTGCATTATTTTTTCTTTTAACTAACGGAAAAAAGTAAAAGAAGTAATTATAATTTAAAGTCTTTGAGATTATGTTAGAAACAAATAATTTTAAAGAGATTTATTTAAAAATGTCGTAGTTGCTTTAATTTATGCCGAAAGTACGATATTTGTATTATGCAGTGAATACATACACGTATAATATACTATTGCAATTATAACAATTTCTTCGAGTAGAAAATCAACTTTACATAAAGTCGGTAGGCTGCGATTTGTGCGCGAGTACGAAATTCATTAACTACAAAGAAATATTCATTCGACGATCGCAAGACTTTTCTGGTGCTGAATATTTTATAAATTATATACGGCATATAATTTATACTATTTGAAAGTCATCCTTTTACATTGAATTATAACAAAATTATAATGCAGCACATTAACATACTAGTAATTACAAATATTATCATTTTACGCGAATATATACTTGAGTAATTTTAATTGACTCATAAATTGTACATAATCATAAAGTACAAATACGGTTAAAATGATAGCATAACGATCGACAACCAATTAAACCAAGTTAATCCGAAAAATTATAAGTAATTAAGCTATCTTACAATATAAGGTATAAAACACGTGAATATTATCATAACGGACCATTTGCTCTAGTCTTTCAGAATTCAGGCGCATACATACACTTGCGCGGACGTCTTTAACGAGAGGAGAAAGTCTCTCTTTTCTAAAAGATGACGACACGTCGCGCTCTCGAACGTCATGCAAATTTTAAGAGGCAAAGAAGAAGAGAAGAAGACTTCTTCTCCTCCTCACCTCCGGCTTATATAATTCCATCGGTATAATAAAGGAGAAGCCGGTAAGTCGTGAAAAAGGGATTAATTTAGCGAGGAGAGAGAGAGAGAGAGAGAGCGAGAGAGAGAGAGAGAGAAGGAGGCTAATGAGTCGTTCGAGGGGAATTCGAGAGCTTTTTAAGCTCTAAAGAGGTTCACGTGCCTCACGACGTTGGACACACACGCTCTCTCTATCTCTCTCTTTCTCGCGTTTACCGGCTCATGAAAGTGAAATATCTTCCTTGCGCTTAGTCCAAGCCACTGTTAATGCAAACATTTGGAAGTTCGTCGAGCAAAGGTCGACTTGCTTTTTTCTTCTTTTTTTTTTGTTTTTTTTTATCTCTTCTTTTCGGCTAGTTTCTAGGGCAAAAGTGCGCGTCAGTTCGCGCAATTAATAGGAGAGATGAAGAGATTTTTGTTACTTCGATCTCTTTTTTTTTTCTTATTTTCTTTCGTTACTTCTTTTTTTTTCAACGGAGAAGATAATGAAAAGGATAACGAATAGATGAGATTTTAAGGGCTTGGTAAATTTTAGCGATACTTTATTAGGCTGCCAAATTGGCGTTTTGGTTTTACGTTTATAAAGCGTTAAGTCTTAATTATTCGAGTAATTTCTTTTTGTTCTCTACGTTTAGTCGACGTATTTATTATTCAACTTCATTAAGGTTATTTTGTATGATGTTCATTTTAATGATTTACAAACAGCACGATCTTAAAACTATATTATTTTTTGTGAAAAAAGATGTATTAAATTAATTAATCAAAAAGAAAAGGGATACTTCACTGCGAATAAAAAGAAAGTGACTTTCATAATTCAAGTACAACGATTGGAAAAAGCTTAAAACTTTGAGCGTTTGCAATCCAAATGAAACGCGATAATGATAGTGATTCGAAAGTTTAATGTTCGGATTACGTCGGAGAACAATTGACTATAAATTGAAATTAGCATTGTTTAGTGATGAAAACGACTTTTTCGGCATAAAGTATCTTTGAAAATTCATGAACTTGCAAATGCATGACTCTGAAATAAAATTCATTCCTTATGCTTCCTTGCAATTGAAAAATCGGTTGTTTTAAAATCTTACCTCATCATTTACTTATTTTTATAGTATCCATATCTTAATAAACCGATCGTTTTAATATTCTTAACAATATAAATAAAATATAATTTCATCACATTTGCATCAAAGAGACAAAAATCGCAATAGATATAACAATAAAAAAAAAAAAAAAAAGAGAGAGAGAGAGAAGGATAAACTTACTGAGCGGTCTCGGTGGCTCCTCGATGTCGGAGCCATGGGCGGGTGTACCGGAGGCCTTCGGTACGGCGATCACCTCGTCCTGGGCGTAACCCAAGTTCTCCTGGCCCGAAAGATTGATCGCGTGGCTCTCGAGGAGCTGGAGCTTGCGCGAATCCCGTACCGAACTATTAAGATGCACCTGTCGTTCTTCTTCGTCTTTTCGCTTTCGTAGCTGTTCCTGTAAACGTCCCGTTAATATTTGTCATTATTGTTATTATTATGCTTTTAACGCTCGTTGGTTTGATAAGGATGACGGAACATTTTTCTTTCGTGGAGTTGTCTGGATAGTTTGGAAGCTTTGATAGAGAGCGTAGGACGCGTTAATGTTTTAAACTACTTATAGGATAAGAGTTCGATTGCTGAAAATTTATTTTTCTTTATCGCTTGG
Source organism: Chalcis sispes (assembly GCA_949987625.1). NCBI lineage: Eukaryota > Metazoa > Arthropoda > Insecta > Hymenoptera > Chalcididae > Chalcis > Chalcis sispes. The sequence goes on along the minus strand of OX465097.1, from coordinate 66,442,920 downwards.
TTATAAAAAAAAATTATTAATCATGCGGCAAACTAATTTATCAGATATATTTATCGTTAACATTTTAAGCTTGAAATAATAAAGCTCGTAATTTAATGTTTTGATAAATAATTTTATTCCCAAGTATCTCAAAGAGAAACATTTTCGAAATACTTTAAATAAGGCGTTCTATTTTTAAAACACATTTTTATTTTAAAAATAAAATTGTTATGTCAAATAATTATTTGCAGCATAATTTATTTATACATTATGAAAGAATATATGTTTCCTTATGTAAACTACTGAACTCCTTTTTGCGAAAGTTAAGTAAAACTTTGCAACAAACCTTTAAAAAAAAGCATTTTTAACATGAAAAATATCTTCTCCCATAAATCTTTTTTTCTCGGTTTTAAATCTCCGCGATCGAGTATAAAAAGAAAAAAAAATAAAGTTCCGAGGTAAGCCAATACGCAAAATAGTAGAAAGAAATCCAAACGGATAGACGTGCGGTCGTATAGAAAAGGGGTGAGAGCAAAGAAGATAAAAGAGAGAGTAAGAGAGAGAGAGAGAGAGAGAGGGAGAGGAAGCCTTAGTCGTGCGCGTAGACGCGTGGATAACTCGAGGTGGCTTCGGCCAGGTATTTTTCCCTCCAGGGGCGTCGACTACGGCTGTCCTGGATATAGACGAGCCGCCCACCTTTTAACCCCCTCGCAAATTGCTATTGACAAAGCGAGCGCGAATCGAGCTATTCGATTGACGTTAATTTGCCTCGAGGAGAAAGAGAGAAATAGAGAGAGACGCGCCTTAGGGACTGGAATCACCTCAGTGAACTTGCTCAAAGATTCTCGATTATTTTCTTTACTCTAATCTCCCGATCATTGAGCTTTTTATTCTCTCATCCCTCTTTCCCTTTCTCTCTCGTTTGTTTTCTTATTTCAATTCGTTCGGCTGACTACTTTGTTAAACGAAGTGATTTTTTTTTTCTTAAAAGCGATCTTTGAAAGTTTGGGAAAGGTTTTCTTTTTTTTTTCTTTTTTATTCGATTAAAGTGTGTAAGTTATAACGTAAATGAATGCTTTCAAAATCAACTACCGTTTGATTTTGGTATTATACTTTTTCTTTTACGCGGTAAATAATGATTTATTTACGTAAGCTTAAAACAAATTGAAATTAACATTATATATTATTTATTAAGCGCATGTATTATGTAAATAATTATATGCGGACGTTGTACTATAAAAATGTTTATTTTATTACGCAAAAAAAAAAGAAATTACCAACGACTATCAACTCTCTTTGTAATTAAAAAATTTCTCATTGAAAATTTTACGTTCGGCTGATAAATTTATAACTTATAACATTTTTTCATAATTAATTTGCATCGCAAAAGCAAAGAGACTAAGAAAGATGTCGTTATAACATTCGAACAATGACGGCACAGATGGTAGCTTAGGTCACGATATTCCTCGCAAACACTCAACATTAAAGAGAAAAAAAAAAAAAAAAAAAAAGGAAAAATCAAACATCATTAAAAAATAATTTAAACAGCCACTATGTACCCAAGGGCACATAAACGTATTTTTTTTTAATACTATATGTGCGACCTCTCCGGTCTGTCGTCGTCGTTGTTGCCTCGTCGACAATTAAATCCAAAAATGTCTCTCGTTCTCGTTAAGATAAAATACGCGAGAATTGCGTAAATGGAGTATACACGTAGGCAGTTCAGTTGCAACGTTTAGAGTTTAATTCCGTTGAAAACTTGCAAAATGTGAAAAGTCGGTTTCTAAATAAAGAATCCGTTCCGTAGTTCCGTATACTTTTAGCGGGATTTTTTTTTTCTTCTTTCTTACCCGTTTGATTATATCCAGCTCCGATCGACGCGTAGAACACGTGACATTAATTGCATTTTTCTTTCTTTCTTTCTTTCTTTCTTTTTTTTTTTCTGCTTTCTCCCGCTTCGAACGAGTTCTTCAAGAGTTATTACTTTTGTGAAATAGAAGTATACCGACGGATTATACTTTTAGCGTGGAAAATTCTTCTTTTTTTTTCGTTTTCGTTTCAAAGCCATATAATTTTAAATTATTTTTATTCAAAGCATGAATTATTGCGATTCAATGTATTTATTATTTTAATTATTAATTTAAATATATATATTTTTTTTTTTTTTTTTTAACTTTTCCAGACGAACGAAAATTTAGTAAGGTTAAAAATTTCATCGCACATATTTCAAAACATCTTACCGAATTAAAATTCAAGGCATTATCAACATTTATGGTTATCTAATCAAAATTTTAATTTTGTAACGCTTCAAAATACACTTTTCACTTTCGTCGAGCTATTTTATGCAAATTTATTAGACAGGAATCTGAGAATACAGAGTGAGTTATGAAACGTTGCTGAACCCAAAAGAATATTAAATAGCCGTGTGTCGATTGATAAATTTAAACGTCTATCGTAACTTGTATCGCGTTCTGATTATAGTGCAATTATGAACTATCCCACTGATAACGTTATTTATTTTATGTAAAATGCATACCTATGTGTAACCTATAAGAACTCATTGCTGAAAGTTTACCGATTGTTCGGATAAATTTATAGCACTGTATTTATACCTTACAATGCATAATTCAGTTTACGTAAGTTACGTTAAATATTGTCAACTAGATTGTTAAGTCAATAATCAAACGTTTATTTCTCTTTTAAATTTTTTCGTAATATACGTATCTACGAATGAGTCATTCGAATAAATAACAACGTAATAATTATCGCAATTCAACGAATTTATTTACATTTAATATTTGCGCAAAAAGATTTAAAAAAATGCAAGCATTTTAAATAATCGTTCGCGTATATGTATATTTTAAAACGTGTTACGCGCAAAAGCATTCGATCCTATACGAATCAAAAAAACCGGCGTGATCATGCATTACAATAAAAGAAAAAGGAAAAAAAAAAATCGCATTGTTCAAATCGGTCTCAACTCCCAAGCGATTCTTTTCGAGCGCGAGTCATATCGCACGCGCGCGCTCGCACCCGTTTGCGTATTTGCCGATTTTTTATTATTATTTTTATTATTATTATTATTATTATTATTATTATTATTATTATTATTATTATTATTATTATTATTATTATTACTACTTTTTAATCTTTTTTTTAGCAGTGCACGTTTATCCAAGCTGATTTAAACTTTATCGAGCGATTTATCGACTCGCGCGACCAGATGGAAGGAACGCGCGCTTGGTTTGGCTTATCCGCGGTGGGCGTTTTGTTTGTGTCGGCCGTAATATACTATACGCTGATTCTCTCTCTCTCTCTCTCTCTCTCTCTTTCTCTCTATCTATCTCTCTCCCCCTCCTCGTTCTCTTTCCCGAGTTTTGTTATGCATCGCCGGGAATTCGTGAGTTTCCATTACGCGCGTTATTTGCCGGCGCGATTTCCAGCGCCTGTTAAATCCGACACGTTTTTCGTATACGTGTGTGCACGTGCATGTATATACATACCTGTGTATGTGTGGGTGAGTTGGCCGGTGGAGAAATATAAAAAAGGTTGATTTATCGCTCGGAACAAGCTCGGCAATTGAAATTATGCGATCGCATGGAGAATTTGAAAAAGAGAAAGAGAGAAAAAGAGAGATAGAGAGAGAGAGAAGTTTCGATTACAATTGTTATGATTTTGGTTTGATAAGGGTGGAAAATTCGAAAATTTTTATTTGGACTTGCACTAATTTTTAATCGCGAATACAACGACGGAACGATAAGCTATTGTGTATACATGTTTTAATAGGTGAAAATACTTGTTTGATTTGAAAGAAATAATTTACTAGTTTGATTTGATTTGAAAGAAATAATTTACTAGTTTGCATAAGAACAGTAAAATAAACAATACATTTTTTTTTTATCGTAATTTTATCATTTTTATTATTAAATTAATTAATAATTAGCTTGTAAATTGTAAAAACAAAATCTATAGTCTATCGATACGATTTTAATTTATAATGCATTGATAATTTTTAATTAACTGTTTTAATACTTAACATTAATAAGATAGTCCCATATACGTAACCTTGCTAATAAAATAATTAAAGAAAATATTACATAAACAAAACAGAATCTGTTATCTAATTACAAAGAATGTTTTACGAAGTATCTTCAACGCGGTATGTTTAATTCGACTCCTGAGATACTTTTATTTCTCATGCCATCTTTCTTTGGTGTTTTTCTTTTTCTTGTATGTATATATATATGCTAGAAAAATTAAGTACGGAAAAACTGTAATAAAATTACGCATTGACGTCAGAGTATAATGAAACCCAATTGCGCCAATACTTACACCGAGTGCTGTACGAAGAAAAACAAATTAGAATTCTTTGGAAAAGAAAAAGCGACACTTTCGAGCTTTGCGCGAGCGTACATAGCAGCTTGCATTCTTGCTTCCCTTTTCTCCGCGAAGCGTTAAAATATAACAAAAAAAAAAAAAAAAAAAAAGAAAAGAAAAAAAAGAAAAGAAAAAAAAGAAAAGAACGCGGCGGTGGAAAAAGTGACCGCGAGTCTCTCGCGCAACAAAACCAAAGAATTTTCTTTCGTTTCGTACGTATTCGACTTTCTTTACCTGTGTATTCGTGCGTGTGTGTATATGGTTACAGCTGTAGAAATATGTACGAGAACGCGAAAGTTTTAAATAAATAAAATAAAACCTATAATTGCTAATAAGAATTAAGATCGTTGTTTTATCAGTGGAAAGACTCTTCTTGCCGAATAAAAAGCACAAGAATTTCTATGGCTTTATTACCGCGGTTGAAGAATACAACAGCTTGAAAATATTTATATACTGCTTTTTTAATCCTCGAGTATTTAATGAAACTTTTTGCGGTACGTTAGAAATTGAATAAACAGCATTCTTAAATTTTTTACTTTATTTTATTCTAAAATATTTTCATGATCGTTTTAAAATTACAGTTACACAATTTCACCTTTTGAATATTAAACGCCGTAACTTTTTATTAAAATCCATCAAAAAATTTTTTCGGTAGAAAAGCCATCGACATAAAATTAATTTTAAAGATTCCGTTTTTATATATCAAAAAAAAAAAAAAAAAAAAAAAAAAAAAAAATTCATCAAACCTTTGCATCAACACACTCTTGAAAATGTCTTCGCGATAAACTTCCCCGCTAAAAGTCAAAAGGTAAAGTAAAGGAACAAAATACAAATGTTTAAAAGTAGTAACGCAAAAACCAAGCGAGAGATAAAAAGAAAGAAGCCCCTCTCTTTCTCTCAGTTGCGTCTATATTCCTACAAGACACGAGCGTTTCACGTACACAAACATAACCAATCCGCTTGTACTCGTACATACCCGTTCGTTTAAATTCCAGGCCGCGCCGAGGAAAGGCCTAACCGCTCTCGTATATATATATATATATATATATATATATATATATATATATATATATATATATATACTATATATATACGTATATACACACGTATACGTGTATGGGTAAAAAAAGTTTTGGAGAGCGAGGAAGATATATACGCGGTGAACGAAAGCGCGGAAATTCTCGCGAAGGCGAGGTTATACGAACGGAAGGAGGTGAAGCGAGGGAACACACCGAGATGAGAAGCCGAGAGGTTCTTTGCGTGTCGAGTACGTTTGCGTTCTCTCTTCTGGCCTTTTTCGGGATCTCTTTTTATGTCTACTAGGTATTGTGGGGGACGGGGAAAACTTCACTACTGTATTAGCGCCTTTGTGGGAGAGAGAGAGAGAGAGAGAGAGAGAGAGAGAGAGAGAGAGCTGCGGCTATAATATACCAAAGGAAATTATCATTTACGTTGTTTAAGCTTTTTTTGTGTAAGCTTTTGTTTTCTTCGTTTTACGGTTTTACCCGACGTGTTTCAATGGGTTATTCGATAGTATGTACTCGTCTCTTCTTTTTTCTATTTTTCTTTTTTTATTTTTTGTATTTCATCTCTGGGAAGAAAAACTTTTTCCCTCCTGCTGCCTTTTTTTTTTTATTTGTGAGTATATTCTGGAATTTTTATTGGGAAATGCGAGCTCTCGCATAATAATTTATGATAAAAATGAAATAAATTATTCTTTTACTCGAAATTTAAATTTTGTCACGCCGCTTTGAAAATTTATTTAAGGCAATTTTATACGCGCTGGCATTATTCCGAAATGAATTTTTCGAAAAGAGTTTCGCCGCGGGAATTTAAAGAGAGAGTTTCCGCACGAATTAGAGCGATGAGAGTAGCTAGAATAGAAATGAGACGTGTGCATTATGTGATTCCATATAATGCATTCGTTAGAAAAATTTTCGCGAAATTAAAAGAATGATTTTCGATAAGCGTTACATTGATATCATTTTAAGTAATATTTTAATTCGATAAAGTTTTTATCTTTCGATTATTTTAAAGAAATTTCGATCGATGAATTAATTTTAAAAAATGTATTTGAATTTAAATTAAATTTAAATTAATTTACATAAAATCATTAAAAATTTTGTTTACTAATCTTGATCTGTCACTTTAAATGACTAATCATTTAAATATTAAATAATATAATTGCAAGCATTCAATTAATAATTTACAAATATATTTATCGATAAATTTGTTAAACAAACTTTCACCGGAAAAACGAAATTTGAAAATAAACACGAAGTAGAAATGCCACACAGAATCCAATGCGACAAACCAGAGACGATACACACACACACACACATACACACAAGTGTGTGCCTCGTAAAGCAGCAAGAGCAGCAGCAGCATCAAGGACATCAAGCATGTTCTTGTACCTCGTCAAGGGCCTAAACCGATATTCACGCAAGTAAATGCACTTTGTGAACATCGACGATGTATAACAAGACTACTCGTCGGCTGTTTATCGCTTTGATCATCGACGTGATCTACGAAACTATTTTTGGTTTTTTTTTTTTTTTTTTTTTTTAGAGAGAGCCAATAAATATTTGTCTTGTGCTTAACTGAGTGAAAATTTAGTTGATTTTTGACGTTTCGATATTACTTGCGAGTTGTTCGTTCGCTTTTTTTTTTTTTTTTATTTTTCTTCTCTTGCGGAGAAAAATTTTTACCAGTAATTTTAAGTGAATGTTTTTAAAAGCATAGTAAAATTTGCATTGTAAAAAAATTAATTATTATTCTTATAAAATTTGATAAAAATGTCTTATTTTTTAACAAAATAAAATTTGAGAATATATGGTTCAGCAATTCCAAGAAAAATAACTGTCTCACCAACAGCTACACCTTTAAAAATCACCAACTTTCCTAATCCTTAGTACATCCAAATTCTCGAGCATTCTCCCACGCGTACAAGCGGCCCTGGCTTTAAAGTCAATCGCGGATAAAAAGGAAAAGACACGCGCTCTGAAAGAAAACTTATGGGAGGAAGATGGTAGTGGAAAGCGGAGAGGAAGGGGGGAGGGAATGCGTAAGAGAGTAGTGAAACGCAGCTTGTACCTGATACTTTCGTATGGAATGCAGCTCCTGCTGCGTCGGCTCCGTCTTGCTCGAATCGCTTTCCTCGACATTGTTGTTCTGCGCGGAGAGTCGCAGATTATCCTTGGGCGGTCGGGCCGGTGCTCTCTTCTGATCCCTGGGCGGAATGGCCGGTTTGACGGTTTTGAGTACGGCCTGGAAAATTCATCCACAACATGTTGCTGATTAATGGCCCGCCCCCGTTTTTTTTTCGCTTTTTTACACTCGTTTCTATTTTCCTTTTCATTTATTTTCTTTTCTTTTTGCTTTTTTTTAGTCTGTCTTTTTTTTTTGCTCTCTATTTCTCTCCCAATTTTTTTTTTAAATCTGTGCATGTCTTTGTTTTTCATCTCTCTACTTTTTTAAGAAATGCCGGCTTTCAGGACTCTCCACAGGATGCACGTTCAATTGAAATGTAGGTTGCTTGCTATTTATGCTTTTATTTGCAAATTTTCTTTCCCTCTCTATCACAAGTACATTTATTTTTATGCTATTGAAATATTAAACAGTGCGTTGTGACCTTTTTTCATGAAAAATTAGATTTGATGTTTTGAGTGCGTAAAATTGCAAAAAAAAAGAAAACATATTTTTATCTTGCTTGCTATTAAATTGGCTACAAGTGGTGGACTCGTTTAATATATATATATATATATATATTTTTTTTTTTTTTTTTTTTTCATTTTTTTTTCAAAAAATCAAAAAAGCTATGCTTTATATCAGCGATGAATGTGATATAATTTTTTAGTGTTTATATTTTGATGAGTACTTATGAATACTAAAATATACTAATTTAGAAAGTAGAGAGAGTTGTTAAAGATAAATGCTCAAAAAATGAAAATTAGTCGCATCAAAATTTTGCGCAATTTCGATTATTTTTAAAAAGGTAAATGCGGCATATAAAGTTTTTTTTTCAGGGTTACAAGTGTAAATGGTGATATGGATTAGTAAAAAGAGCGCGATATTGGTTATTCTTACATATGCATAATAGAGTATCGTGCAACTATAAAAAGAAATGTGGAGAAGCAGAAAATGGAGAGGCAAGTACTTACGCTGAGGAAATAATGTGCGTGTACGTGTGAACTTAATTTTCTACTTTACCGTGTATATATATACACACACACATAGATATAAATATATATCGCATGCTGAGAACGTTGTCGAGGTTTTAGAGCGATTTTCCAATGCATTCTTTAGCCTCGACAATTCTCATTCTTACCCCATGCTCAATCGATCATCCTTTGATTCTTCGGACTTATACTTTTAGAAAAAATTTGTAAGATTTTTGTAGTTAATTTGCTCATTTTTTTTAAAATATAATCAACGATTTAAAGATTCTCAACATTACTTATGTTTTATAATTATTTTGAAAGATATAAACTGCTATTCGTGTATTTATTCATTAATTAATTTTTTAAATTTATGTACTATAAATTAAGTGTTTGCAAGGTGATGAATACTTAGTTGCATAAATCTTGTAAATATTTGTTCAAAAAATATCACGTTCTTTTATAATTTCTTGTAAGGTATACTTAATAAAATAATATAGAGCAAATCACTTGTAGAAAAATCTTAGCATTTAACTTTTAAGCTTTGATTTATTTACCTTTTTGGTCACATGTTTATGATGTTCATCTTCTTCTTGTACTTTTTCCTCATTTTCCGCTAAAGAATTTTCATCCGTCGTTCCATCACCATTATGGACTTTTGTCCCCTCGCCTTCATCGTCATCATCGAGTCTTGTCTCTGTCGCAATATCATTTATACCGTCCGATGATAATAATGTACTAGATGCAATTTGCGTATCGGATAACCAAGATTGTAGTCTTGATAGCGACCAGTCCGTTGGCATCGAACAATTCGACAAATCCACTTCACTCTTGGACAACAATCGATGTGCTTCGATATACTTTACATCTTCGAAACGCTTCGATTGTCGATATACCAATGACAATCTCGAGTTATTCTGATTTTGGGTATTGGGTGACTCTTCCAAAGTTTGTAAATCATTGTTTTCTAATTTATTTGGTGTAAAGTACACTCTGTACTCTCTTAGAGAATTTCTCGAATTTTGATTGCGTTCTTGAATGAACCGAGATTTATCGTGATCAAGTTCAATGCGGACTGGAGGCTTTTCAAAGTCAACGTCGTCGTCAGCGTCATTAGTATTATTGTCTCCGAGAAAAGTTGTAAAAGTATAAGCTTCTCTGTTGGTATTGTATAAGTCAACGTCATGAATTTGAGCGGAAACATCGAGGCAAGGATTGTCGTAAGCTAGATATTTAAAAGTTAAACTGTGATCTTCTTCCTCGTCTACCAAATTTTCTTGCGATTTTGACGTACTCTTGGACGAGAAGACGAAGGACTTGGACAAGGTGTCATTCATTGACTCATTGGATTTTTTAGTGCTTAGGTGCTTCGCGGGTGAGATGGCAGTGCTAGTAGTGCAAAAGCGTATGTGCTTGGTATTTGAAGCAGTGGTGTTGGCGTTGTGCAAGTTGGTGCAAGCAGAAAGCGTGTAACGATGCTCGAGTATCGGCAGCTTAAAGGATTGTAAGCTCTCGATGAGCAAGCTCCTGACTCTCGATTTCGACCTTACCTTTGTTTCAGCGGGCTTATAGTGTTCCGCTACGACAACATTGTTATCCGCGTTTAACGTCATCGACTCCGCGCTTAATGTCACATCATTGTTGTTTTCGTTCCGTTTATCTTTAATCTTCGGAATTTCGTGCTCGATACGTTTCGAATCGAGGGTATTTGATTGTGATGGCGTTCTGTTTGGCGGTGGATATACAGGGTGGCTCTTGGTCACCGGGACAAAGTCGGGTGGACAGTCCACTGCGACTTCGCGATAATTTTTGTTACCACCGACGACGAGGAAGGACGTATAATCTACTTGATCGAATTCTGCTGAAGCGTCACTTCTTAGCGTCGAGTAGCCACTCGACGAGTGCTGCTTCTTTTTGCGTATTCGGGGCATCGACGCCAATTCTACGCTCAGCAGTTCATCGGTTGAACCTATTCTTAAAAGTTCTTCAGCTTCCGGGCTGGAAATTTTTGTGCTTTGTCGTTTTTTCTTCTTATTGTTAATCGTCGACGATTTCTTCTCACTACTTATGTCCAAAATCGATTTATTATTGTTCATTTGACCATTGACTTTGTTCAAAGTCTGTTCGCCTATGAGCAACGTGAGATCGGTCATCTGCTCAGGCCTGATTACAAGATTTTTAATATCTTGAAAATCCGCCAAACCGTAAGCGGGATTGTCGAAAGACGTACTACTATTTTTTTCAAATATCTGGGGCAACTTGGCGTTTCTGGACATTGTCGAGTCCTTAGCCAAGTCGCTGCTTCGCAATACCAGACTATTGTCTAGCGGTACTGTACTATCCGACCTGCTCGAGGAACTCCTCGGACTGGCGGAATCATCGCTACAGGTTTTTAACATCGTGGGATAATCCTCCTTGGCGAAGGGATAGTCTTCGTCGGCGTCGACGCTAGACTCCTTGTGACCGCTTAGATCCTCCTCGTCGTCGGAGGTTCTAAAGGGATCCTTGATAAAGTTAACTTTGCCAGTATCCATTCTAACGATATCTTCAATGATGAGTTTGCCTATTGGTTCCACGACATCGTCAATGTCCACGTCAATGACGTCAACGTCGACGTCGTTGACGAGGAGCTCGGGCTCCTCGATATTGAGCTCTATCCTCCGGCTAGTGTTCGTGGTGGTGTCTTTGCTAAAGTCTAGGGAGATATCGCTAGCGCTAAGGGGACGGCCAGGGGGTGACTGTGGCTCGGCGCTCTGGCAAGCGGGCGAGGCTGGCGACACTATAACGCGCGTGGGGTCTTTCTTTATTACCTTATTATTGGGATAGGCCTGCTGGAGCAGGGTGTCGGGTACGTCGACAGGCAGCTCCCGATGGTGGCCCATGAAGCCCGGGGCCCACATCTCATCGGGGCCCGCAGACTCCTTAGGGACGCCGCCGGTGACGTTGTTGGCTTCCTGCTGCTGCTGCTGGTGCTGCTGGGGGATGCCAGGCACGCCAGTGCTGTTCCGGTTGCGCGACCTATAACGAACAATATTTACATATCGTTAGTGGGATGAAGCATTTTAAATTTTTAATTATATTTTAGCATTAAATCTAGCGTTTTATAAATAACTAAACTAATCCGAGTGAATGGATGAATACATTCACGTTTTGTTTGTTTTAAACCATTAAAATTAATAATTATATTACTGGCAAATAATTTATTAAAAATAATAAATTTTTCACCTAAAACATAATCTTTTTTAATTTACCAATGAGATTATGCTTTTGGTTTAAAATTTTTCAGCATTAAACATAAAAATTTGCAAAAACTAATACATTTAATAGTTTATTCAGTGGTTAATAGAATGCGCATAATAAACATTTACATTTACATGTATGCATAATTCAAATAATTTCTAGCGATAAAAGCATTCTTAAAAACCTACTTTGCTATTCATATTGTACTCAAGTTTTAAGACATCAAGTGTTTAGTATTAATAGTATTAATTATTGTAACTAAATTCTATATAAAATATAACTAGGGTACTATTTTTATTTAATAAAAATTGTCTAATTTTTTATTTTTCTTTGGGTGAAAATGTATCATACTTTGAAAAAAAAAAAAAAAAAAAAAAAAAATATATACAATTACAATACTGCGCCCAATTCAACATATGGTAATAAAAACTGACAAATAGTTTAAATGCAAGCTTTTTTAAATTTGATGATCATTTAGAGCTAATAAATACTAAAGTAAAGAATATTTAGATGTAGTAACAACTAGTTATGACAAACAAATATTCAGTCATTTAATTCACTACTTCAGGTATGTACTGCAATTAGCATAACCGATTCGCATGAAAAGGTTGTATTTCACTAAGATAATAATCACGTGGCGTAAATATGCGTAAACCGCGACATTCTTTAAAAAAAAAAAGAAATAGAGAGAAAGAAAATGAGAAAGAGCGACTAATTTACTGTGGAATCAGGAACGTTTGAGCTTTAAAAAAAAAAAAAAGGAATGAAAACCTTACGAAATAGTTTCCATTGTTATGTATGAACTTTGATTCGTTTCATGACCTTATTATATTGCGTACTATGCGCACGCGCGCATATATCTATACGTTACGCAATGATTCATAAACGCAAACGCCAAAGAAATGTGAAAGGTCCTTTCATTAACCGCGCGCGAACACGCACACACGTGTTACCATTGCTCGCCACGTAACGCAGCTCGGAATTTAAATATCCAGCGCGTAACTTTGAAGCAACTCGCAAAACAGATAAGGCAACATAGCTATCGTATCAGGGCGTGAAAGCAAGACAACAACGCTTTAAACTTGCTTTACTTAATGGTATAATATTACGCATGTGTACAACGAATCTTGCGAGTTTTTAAAAGAAAAAGCGAATAAAATAAGCCAAAGGTTTGAAAAGTCGCCGCTTTACCGTCAACATTATCAGTACGAGGTTTGTCTATGCTGTATAAGCGCACGTGTGCGCAAAGGAGGAAATGACGTACCGGCTGATTCACGCGTTTTAACTTTCTACACGCGGGCGCAAACATAAGCGATTGTTGGGTACACAAAACAACAAGGGGGATGACGCATATTTATCGTCGCGAGTGTAACTCAACCCCTTTTGTGTACGGAGACACGCCGGTTTCTTATCGATTTTTTTTTTTTTTTTTTTTTTTTTTTTTTTTTTTCCATGCACACCTGCGAATTCAAACAGGACCTCTGTGTATACGCTTTCAGGATCTCGGCATTATCCTTACTTGGATTGAGAAGGGATTTTTACAGTTCTTACGGATTTTTCACGAGCTACGAACGTTACGTAAGAATTCTTTGTTATACGCGCCGTGTGGACACACAATGGAGTGGCGAATAAAGCGACATCGAGAAACGAGAACGAGATGAATTTTCAACGAAGAATAATGGGGGAATGAATAGAACGAACGAGAGGGGCGGTTTTCAATTTGGTTTCCGGGACATTGAGAAGGTAATTGGAACCTTGGAAAAAGGTTCTTCCGTATAAAAGATTGATTCGTTTCTTTGATTACATTTATTAACGTAAGTAATTTAATTATATTGTTTAAAAGAATTTTAAGTCGATTATGTTGCCATAATGAAAATTGTCATTATTAATTGACCCTTTGCACTAAAGCAAAGAGAATTTTTCAATTATCATAGCTTTTGTCAGATGTATATTGAACTTTCAAGCAATTATATGAAACTCTGCAAATAATTCTACATTCGAACGTGCAATAACTATTTCGCGTATCAAGAGTATCAGCTTAAACCGGAAGTTTCATTTATAATTTGTAACATAATATCATAAAATTAAACGTATGAAATCGAAAACACGTGATGCTTCCGCAACATCGAACAGATGAGTAACAAAAAATAAAAAAAAATAAAAAAAGACAGTGCAGCACCTGTCAACTAGACTGAAATAAAACTATACAGAATTTACTCTCTATAACGGAAAGAGGAAGAGAAGCAAAGAATAAATTACTCGTATTGCGCGTTTATTCGATAAAAAATTCCACGTGTAATTTCTCTTTTCCGCGTCCATCGATATACAAACAATAAAAAGCCTTACAATAAATGAACGATGAACGGCCAATTATATTAGCCGCAGAGCGTAAAAAAAATGTCGTCCCCTTCCGGTCCATGCACACATACATAAATGCAACCGCGTGCTCGCACGAATACAAACTTGACCCAAAACCCGGTCTTTATTGTGTTGCGCCAAATATAAGAAAAGAAAAAAAAAAAAAAAAAAAAAAAAAGAGCACCGTGTATACAACGACTCAATAAGGACAGAGAGGGAGAGCGAGAAAGAAAAAATTTTAAGCATAAGGGCCAGGAGAGGGAAAATCAGGCCTCGCTTTTACCCTACGGAAGAAAGACAACGGCGGTAGTCGAGCGTCTGTGTGTATATACCTATACACGAAATTGACGCGCAAAACGTTTATCTTTCGATGCGTCGCGCGTTGAATGAGCGCTCCGGTACATACAATATACACATATACATCTACGAAAGAATGACGGAGAGAGTTTCAACGTCGTACATGTGCATACGCACACACAGAACCCCGTGTACGAAACGGAGAAAAAAAGAGAGACAATGGCAGTTTGGCCGGGTAAAACAAAACGCAAGAGAGAAAGAGAGAGAGAGAGAGAGAGAGAACTTGCGCGTGTGTATAGATATTATGCGCGCGGGCGGATGAAGAAAAAAATACCTGCACGTGGTCGGCGAGTTGTGCGCGAGACTTGAAAATCGGTATGTATTACGCGTGTATGTATGAGTATGTGTATGGTCTCTCTCTCTCTCTCTCCTTCTTTCTTTCTATGCATTTTTCATTCGAAAGTTAACAGCGCTGAATATAACGATGCCGCGTAGCCGCATAAGCTTCGACTTTGAGAATTTTAATGCGATTGGAAACTGGAGCGTGTTTCGTTTAGCTATGAAACCCTTTTTTTTGTATGTGTGTGTGTTGTAGGGAGAATTTTGGTATCGTTTTCAGCTGGAAGCGACAATATTCGGTTCTGATTTATTAGATGAATATATTTTGGGCGTGTTTTGAAAGTAAAATCATTATTAGTAGATTATAAATCCTCATGTTAATATTTTCTTTATCTTCGATGTTTATTATGGTTGTTTTATTAACGTTAAATAATTATTTTCATAATGTATTTATTAACTTTCCAGTGTTAAAAGAAAAATAATTTGGCAAAAAGCGCAAAAATTTGAATCTTTTACTAATATAACGTAAATTCGCTCAAGTTGATGAAAATTTTATCAAGAACAGAAAGAACAATGTACAAAATTCAAAAGGAAAAAAAAATTCTTATCAAACTAAAAGGACCTTAGTTAGCAAAGTACACGCGACCCCTTACCAATTTAATTTTCTTCTAGAAACAATTATAAAGTAAAAATTAATGCAGAATCGTTACGTGTATTTTCCATTTTTTTTTTCAATCCCATATTCTTTTTTTAATAACGTATTCACATAATAAAAGCATGCATATGTACGACGGTTGATTTTCGGTTAGCCCGCTTACGATTTACAGATTATTGTTACACTCGTAACTCTCATACGTATACGCGCTCGCGTACATGCGACAACAACCGCGACGGACTCATCGTCTTTTTTTCCTTTACCTCTCGCAACCTCTCTTTCTATTCATCCTTCTTATTCTTCTTTATTTTCCATGTTTTTTTCTCTCTCTCTCTCTCTCTCTCTCTCACTCACGATACGCTCATTATGCGGTGAACGCTTTTTTTCCAACCTCTCTCTTTCTCTCTCTCTCTGTTTCTCCTTTTTCCCTTCCTCTTCAGCTCCTACGTACGTACATATATATACATACATTGCTTTTCTTTTATTTTCGAGACTCGTCAAAGCGAAATTTCCTGCGAGCACGAGGAGAAAGAGAGAGGGAGAGAATACCGCGCAGAACTCGTTTTCTTAAGACATTCAAGAGAAAGAGAGAGAGAGAGAGAGAGAGAGAGAGAGAGAGAGAGCGTGCTGGGATCAAATTCTCGTCTCTCCCCTTCTCTTTCTATATTTTTTTCTCCTTCCTTCTGCCGTTGCTCCTGCTGCTCTATGGTTTTTTTCCTTTTTACGTTACTTCCTTCGCGAGCGATCGCTCGCGAGGCATGCAAGAAACGGGGAGAGAGAGAGAGAGAGAGAGAGAGAGAAGAGTCTCTTTCGCGTCTCTCTGTATTATATGCACGAACGTTCTATGTGCCCGCAACGTTTGTGTGAATTTGTGTACAGGTAACCGGTATATATACACCGCGACATCACACGCGGGTACATTCGGCGGCTTTCGTTAATTTGAAATTGATACTTCTTTCGTGTAGCTCGCTTTCGTGTGTATGTGTAATCGTAGGTGTATGTGCGTTGCTTTTTTTTTAGAAAAATTATATTTGTTATTTTTATACTTGTCGGATATTTTAAATTGATTGGATTTACTTCGCAATGATATTATTGTAACAGGAAAATGTTTTTATAAAGCTATAACTGTATTGTGTTGAAATTCATTGTTGAAATCTGTGTTAGAGCACTTCGTTTTGATGATTATTATTTTATTGAATTTGTATAAAATAAAATTAAATAGAAAATAATTCTAGTTATGCATAATCTATTATATTTTGAGGTATATTATTAAATTTCCCAATTATCAATTTCGTTAAAATTGTATAAAGAAAAATATTTCGTTGTAAAAATTTTATGCAGCAAAAAAGTTTTTTAATAAAATTCGGTAACGATCGTCTTATAAATCTTTTAATGCGAAGTGATGTAACGATCCAATTTATACAAACAATTTGATAAGAACATAAATAAAAACGATAAAAAAAATATTATTGCTAATAATGATGATATACTCGTTACAGATAGAAAAATAATCTCAATATTTCAAAATTCAAAGCTCATTATTGGAATCTTACGTGTGTTCATAAATCGACAAAAGACGAAACACAACGAGTTTGCTCGACTTTCGCATTCTCGCAGTCCTCCCAAAATTTTGTTTCTTCGTTTTCGTTCGACGATAATTACGAGGCACGAGAAAATTTTTCCCCTGTTTTTTTAATCCCTTCCTTTTTTAACGGGCAATAGAAGGAGAAAGAAACGGAAATTGCTCTCGATGGATTTTTATATCCAAGCTTCCGACTTACTTCGAATCCGCACCAAACGATAGACGTTTTTTTTTCTTTTTTTTTTTTTTTCTTTTTATTTTCGTCGATATAATGAGAAATAAATTCGCTCGTAATACAGGATTCGCCCGTAATTCCAAAGCGTATAGTTTACATTTTCATTATGAGCCATTAATGAATGAACTCATTTCGTTCCTTTTGCAACGTTCTAGTTTTGTCTGCTTTGAAAAGTAAAAACCGACGTTTCTTTGAACTTCTTTACGAGGCGCGCAGAATAATTGGCGTTAATCGTATTGAATACACACATTCGTTGTCTTTCAATTCGTTATCCTCCATTCATTTATTAGTTAAAATTGCTTTGCATATCCCAGATATAACGATAGGAAACTCCGATGATTGATCGCCGAGTATATTTTTGTTAAAAAGGTGCTTGCTAGAATGCTACTTCAAACGCCATTTACAATTTACGTAGACGGAGTAAAAAACGTACTCGCAAGCTAAAGCCATTAAAATAGCATTACGAGAGAGTTCTCTTGACGCAAAGCGTTGGAAATAACCATAGGAAAAAGAATCAGCGGAGAGTTTTACTATTCGATCTACTTTAAAGTTAAAGCTTCGTAGTTGCGACACACGTATGGCAAAGGAAATACGCGATAGGAAATCGTTTTAAAATTCCGTCTACATATTCGGATAAACACATGCATACACGTGTATTGAATGAGAAAAAAGATAAGTGGGCGGGGCGATATCCGCAGCGCGAGAATAATGCAGCCACGAGAGAGCAAAGGTATTCCATCAGCCGAACTTTACTCTTTCTCTCTCTCTCTCTCTCTTTCTCGGCTTTTTCTCTCGACTCTTCGTTCCGAAATCGGCTGATGTGTGTATCTAGGCTACTGTATCTCCAATCTGTATATATATATATAAACGCAATACGTAGCCGCTGCGGCTTTTAATCCGGATTACTTTTAAAGGGAGCACGATAGTCTAGGCGCGACGTCGCCGATCGGAGAGAGAAAAACAAGCCGGTTTTTCTCTTGTTCACGGAGAGATACCACACGGAGATGCGTATATCGCGCGACCGCACCTCCTTTGTATCGATGCACTTTTCCGAGCGATTCGTCTGCGCTCGAGTCTATATACATGTGTGTGTGCGTGTGTGTGTGTGTGTCACGCGAGAGACGAAGGAGCGGAGAGATTATCGTTGGAAAATGTACCGTGACTTTGGATCATATTGGAAGGCTTTTTTACTTTACTACTTTCGACCAGGAGAACTGGATGGATTTGTTTTCTGAGTAGATTGTTAGAGAGATACGAGAGACATTCTCGAGGTTTGGAGTTGAGCGGAATGACTGTTAAGTGATTAGCAATATGATTTCCTTTTGTCAATTTTCTTTTTTCTTTTTTTTCTTTTTTTTTTTTATCAAAAGAAAATGTCGCCTTAAAAATTTCATGCTGTGTTGTACGTATATTATCTTTTTACGAAATATCGAGCATATTTTAACAGTTGTTTAAAAATTGTGCAACTTTTTATATTAATCTTGCCTTTAAACCGTATAATATGATTTAAATGCAATTAAAGTAGCTAAATGAACGTTTTAATCTAAATAATTATCAAAATGTCCAATGTTTGCAGAAACTCAAATGAGATTTAGTCGAGCTAATTTAACTGGCTACATATAGCTAAGTCCTAATTACATTAATTTATATTACGTTTCGCCACATGTCGCTTTTGAAAGCAACGTGTTCGTATATAGATTCATTAAATTTTTTTTTAATAAAAATTGATAATTATCGGCAATTTAATGTCAATGCTAACGAAAAATTCTTTAAACTCGAACAAATGGAAATAAGAATAATATACGAAACGAATAATATGCGAAACTATTGTATTCAAGTGTGCTATTGATTATAGAATCATCTTTTCAGGTAACGTAATTACGCTAACCTTCACATCTTTACGGCTAATGGAATTTATTCTAAATAATTCATGTCGCGTTCTTAATTTCAATGTAAGATTATTTGAGTTAGTTATCAAGGCTTCGCATTCCTGAATTTTATCACGGAAAATTTATTCTTTTCCTACATATACATCGTTATTGTTGCGATTTATTATTTAATAAACATGAGCAAAATTTTTAATCATATCTTTACTTTTAAGTAAACAAATGATAAAAATATAATTACAATAATTTTCATTACTTATATTTTTTATTTCAAAATTATTTCCAACAAGTGGCAATATTAAAATAAAAATAAAAAAAATAAATAAATAAAAAAAAAAATATTCGTTTATATGATCATTGAAAGGAAACGGCTCAAGCTACACGAAAGTCATACAATTTCTCCATGACTGGAAGAAAGATTTCACATGAAATTACAGCTAATGGAATTCTTAATGACTTTATTGTAACAAACTTTCTATAACTATACTTCGAGTGATAAAATTTTTATCAGATCGACCTAAAATCGAATTTAAAAACTTTGCTCAAAAATAGATATATAAATACATATATCGTATCGAAAAAGTACTACAAACATTTAACTTCCATCTACTGTATATTTTGACGTTAAAAGGGATAATTTATCGGAAACTTCGTGTACGTCGGCTATTCGTTCGCAATTCTTGCAGCCGTACAACTTTTTCGATACTTATTTTTCCGAAGCGCGCGAATCCGTACAAAAATTTTTATTATTTTTTCGTAACCTAACGTCGAATATATATACCATACCATCGTAACGTTAAAAAGCCCGTACGCGAAAAAAAAAAAAAAAAAAAGTCACCGAGCGAGATCGATCTATTGCGTATCGTTATTTGAAACCTTAACGATGCATTCCGTGCGCACACATATCATCGGCGCGCGCGCGCGATAATAATCGAAAATGCCGACGATCGACAAACGCTCGGCAATAAAAGTGCAATTAAAGCCGGCTTGTTTTTTTCGTTAGGTCTGGCGACGTTTTAAAGAGTCTGGTAAAGAGGAGGAGAATAGGGGGGGAGGGGAAGCACTAATCATCGTTATGTTTTAACAAACCTAATTGCATTGCGTCGCTTCAGCACCCGAACCCTTGGAGGTGTTTTGTTGACACTCGGTACTTTGGCGAGAAACTCGCTGTATATGTTTCGTTTGGTTGTTTGTTTTTTTGTTGTTTTTTTTTTTTTTTTCAGAAAGATTTCATCGTTAATTATTATTGCAATAAAAATATCTTTTATTAAATAGTATATGGATACTTGAAAAAAAAAAAAAAAAAAAAATTTCATCAACGCGAATAACGTTCGAATAATCAAATTTCCTTATAAAAAAAAGGCCCGTAAGAGCCCATAAACATTATATCGGCAAGCACAACAGAAACCTCTCGCGAAAAACGTCTCGTTCTCCAAGTCCGTATAAATATATGTATATATATATATATACAACTCGACATAATGCTTTTCCTCGAGCGACGATTCCTTCTCTCTTTCTCTCCTTCATTCGCGAGAGAGCGCCAGGTCTCATCCGGTTTCCAAGCGCGCGCCCATGTGTGCGTGAGCTCGAGCGATCGTACGTACGTATACACTCATACGCATACACACACACACACGCGCGCGCGCGCACATAGATACATATATACATATATACAAAGAGGCGCGCTGCCGGTGACTGGAATGCCCGATCGTGGGCGTCGTCGTCGTCGTTGTCGTCGTCGTCGTCGTTGGATTCTCTCGCGGTGACTAGCGCTTATTTCACCTGGGAACTCGGCTGCGTGTATAAACATAGCGTACACGTCGTCGGCTCTCTCTCTCTCTCTCTCTCTCTTTCTCGTTGCGTTTGAGGGAGACTACGCGAGAGCGCGATTTTACGCTAGTTTTTATACGTCGGACGTGGCTCTCTGCTTAAGCCGTGTGAATCTTTTTGCCTTATACTTATTTTTATGAATTTTTTAATTTTTTGTACTTATTTATTTTTTTTTTTTTTTTAAGGATGTATATCTAGTGGTGTTAAAAGGCTACGTGAGCTTGAAATTTTTATACAACGAAGTATATTTTATTGAATTTGTTAAAAATTATTTTTCATCGATGAATTGAGCTTTGCAATTTTGAATGATAAATTATTGTGTAACAATTTTAAACTTTTTTAATGTAGCAGCGATAGATTAAATAATTTATTTGAATTATGGTTAATAGAATTTGTTTAACCCAAAATAAAACAATTTACGTCAATTAAAGAGAAATTGAAGATAAAATAAATGATTGAAGTATGTGATAAACTCTTTAAATGCATTGGAAAATATTTCAAGTGCTATATAAAATCTGCATACTGTCGACACTTTTTCAATTTTATTTAATAGTAGCGTGAGAAAACTATTTTCTCATGGAATTTGTATTTTGCAAACGCATGGTTCTATTAAGTTCAAACTAAACTTATAAAGTTTTACTAAATAAAATGTCATACTTTTATCTGATAAATGAGTACAAATGATAAAAATATTTAAAATATTATTTTTAAAAAACGTGTTACACGCAATTTACGTAATAAAATAAAACAAGTTAATGGGTAAAAACAGTTCGTTAAAACAATTCAAATATTTGTGATTGTTCACCTGCCATTGTGAAAATAATATCTGCTGAACCATCATTATGCGAACAGTGCGCTTTACAAAAGTATCACAAATTCTTCAAATATGTCAAATTACTACTTAAAAAGTAAACAAAAGTGAGTAAGTATTTTTAATTGTTTCTTATTCTGATGGTTACTGAGAATAATTGTATGTAAAATTCAAATATTTTGTAAAAATCGAATACGAAACATTTAGAAAAAACAGTATAAGCATTATCGGGCGAAGGATATAATTGTTGCTATATTCAAATCGTTTAATTATAAATTTGTTACGTTAAATAATTGAAACGGCAAATAAAACAAATCAAAGAATTCGCTCTATCATAATTACGTCAAGGAGTTCTTGTGAGAATACTTTCAACTTCATTCAAGGAAAACGTGTTACAATCCAGTGAATGAGTAATTCAAAACATAAATATATGAATCGATGAAAATCTGAGAAAACGTGTGAATCCTCGCTAAAAACTTTCGTTTATTAAGAGAAATTATCAAAATTGTAAATTTCTTTGGGAATAAAAATGTTTCTGCGCGAATTTTTTATAATGGAATAAATGTTTAAGATAACTTATATGTATATGAAATAAAAAAAAAAAAGTGAATAAAGATCTTTAAATGAAATAATTTTTACTTCAAGATTACAAACATATGTTTGTGCAACATGAAAATATAACTTTTACAATATATGTGAGAAGCTAAAATAAATTAATTTATCGTACATTTCTTTGCATATTTTTTTTTACCACTAGATTTTCTTATTAAATATACAACAATTATTGTTTTTGTATGAATTATGCTAACTTTAATAATAATCGCAACGTATTTGCGAAAGAATTAAAAATTTTATATACAGAAAAATATTCTTTGTTTTCACGAAGAATGCATTAAAAAAAAAAAAAAAAAAAAAACAGCTAATTCGATAATAAAGCACAATAAAGCGCGCTATCTTTGAATTACAATATATACGTATTTCAGTAGCATTAATACCAATTAAATCAAAAATTTAACTGATACTCCCATTCTATATGCTTAAAAACGGTTGCTCCGCTCATTAAACAGCGCAAAGTCGATACGCCGTTCAACGTGGGCGTAAACCCTATTTTCCTCATCGCGCATCGATTAAAAAAAAAAAAAAAAAAAAAAAAAGGCCTCCCCCCTCTCTCTCTCTCTCTCTCTCTCTTTCTTTCTGACGACGCGTAAAAACAAAATCCAGCAAACGACGAGTCGTCGCTAATAGTCCGCGACCAGTTTTCCAAACAATCGCCAATTAACAATGCACGCTCGCTTTATGCAAAAGGATAAAAGAAAAATAAAAGGAACGTAGAAACGAGTCTGAAGCCTTCGCCGAGCTCTTGCCTCGAAAATTCCAAATTACACAATTAAATCGGGCGCTGTAGCCCCGTTGGAATTTCAATAAAGCCACTCGCTCTGTATACACACGCGCGTGAGCACACACACGGCTTTACCTCACAAGGCAGAGAGGTATTCAACGATGTCCGATGGCGAAAAGGAAGCCTCGTTTGATACGTTTGCGCGTGTATATATATTCGTATCCCTGTTTGCGCGACACGTATTTATACATACATATACATATATATGTATATGCAAAAGATAAAACGTGGCAAGGTCTTTTTTTTTTTTTTTTTTTTTTTTTTAAAGCACGTTCATTATTTTTCTATCGTATATACGTTTTAAACTTTTTCGCGCTCGTTCGCCACACGTACGTGTGTGTACGTACGGCCTTAACCCCGAGCGCGCGCGCGTTTCCTAAATATATACATAGAGGATCCTTGGAGAACGAGACGATCGTGCGTTGTGTGTCGTGATGCGATAGCAAATGGACTTTGGCGAGTAAAAATTAAAGGCTTATCGTTGCGCTTTTAACCTTTCGAGAGGTTAGTATGCTTTTTGAGAGTTCTTCTTTTACTTGTGTTACGTGATTCTTTTTTTCTTTTTTTTTTTTTTTTACAGAGATTTTTATAACGTTGTTTGTAAAAGGGATGTCGATATGAATTCGTTAAAATTTACGATTATTATAAATTGAGATTTCGGATTGATAAGAAAATAATTCTTACTTTAAGTAATTGATGTAATAATAGTTTGTGATTTAAAAATGAATTTTTAATTCCAAAAATTCCTCTCCGGTTATACCAGTGACTAATATACGAGGTAATGAATATTTCAACACTTTTATTAATAGTAATTATACATACGATCGAAATTAATTTTTTATTTTTAATGTTTTACTAACGATTTTCATCAAATTATTTTTAAAAAAATTGCTTTTATAAATAATTACCTTTGAAAATTAAAAACAAAATCTATATCGGAATACTTTAAAAACAAAAAAAAAAAAAAAAAAAAAAAAAGGAAAAAAAATTAGAAATTAATAAACCTTGATATAAATTTTACGTTTAAGATTAGAATCATCGACTTGCACTTGCACTAATTATCGTGTAATTAGAATTTTCATTTACCGTTTACTAAGTAATATCAAATTTAATGAATTCGCTTTTTCAAGTTAAAACGATTCCAACTTTAAACGATGCACTTTATATACTATATTTATAATATTTTATAAACATTAATTTTTATAAATATCTTTTGTAAATTATTGCAAATTATTTATTACCATTCTCTAAGTCAATTAATTTATCCGGCATGATAAGTAAAATACTTAAATCTAAAAGAAAACGCATCGATGAATAAACAAAAATATAAACAAGATTCGTACCAGTGCAACGTTTTAAGGATCCTCATGGCGTGCGCCGACGAAAAATCCTCATGGACTTTATTTCCCCTTCGATTAGCGTATCCCAGCAATAACAACAACAATCACGACGAAAAAAAAATAAATAAATAAATAAAAAACAGCAAGAAGCTTAGGATACAGCGAGCACCAGCGAAAGAGCTCGTCTTAGCAGCAGCAGCAGTATAGTTTGCCTTCCCCGCGCACAGACGACACAAAACCCGCACAAAGCACACAAACCCTTCGCACTATTAAATTATCTCTATCTCTTCTGTATTTCGATTGTATTGTTATTTTGATTGTATGCGTGTGTGTATGCGTGTGATTTTATGTGTATGTGTATGTGTTTATGTTTGTGTTTGTGTATGCGTGTGTGTGTGTGTGTGTGTGTGTGTGTCCGAGTGCGCGCGCGCTCTCGAACAATGCACACGAATGTAAAATCAGGAATCGCGAGGAGTCATCCCCTCGCGTCTCGTCGTCACCTTCTCGCGACGAACCTTCAAGATCGCTGAATCGAGAGGACGCATCGCGCTCCGTTTCTCGATTTATCTTCTCCTTGACGACCGACACTCGATTACACTACATTTGTATTTTTTATAATACAATTTATATGTATTTTTTATCGGATGTATCTCAGCACAGCAATGAATTGTTTTCACACACACGAGACACGAATTATTATTTGAAAATTTAAAAAAAAAAAAAAAATCAAAAACAATATATATTGAACTTGTTTTTGATGATATACAATCGTTTCTCTTCTTCTTCTTCTTCTACTTCATCTCTCGGCTCCTTGGCTCCTCGAATGATTCGCGCGCCGTGATGCCGATGGCAGCAGTGTGCGAAGAGAAAAGGTAAGCGCGTAAGACTCTCCGGCCTCTCTCTCTCTTGCTCCCGTACCGGTTTTAGGCCGCCGGCAGACAGGTATTCCGGGCTCCGTTAACCGGCTTAATTGCACCCTCGCAGAGAGAGAGAGAGAGAGAGGAAGATACGTTGCCGTGTCTCTCTTCTCTCTCGCTCGTTTCTTCTGCGCGTGTCTCCTTGTGTACGTGTGTGTCTCTCTGTTTCTTCGCGGCTTCGATGTGTTTGCGCCGCGCGGTTAATTCTTTTTTTCTCAAAAAGTTAGAAAAACAAAATATAAATAACATACGAAACGAAGTTAAAAGAAACAATTATCGTTATGGTCGAACTTCTTTCTTTCCTTCTTTAATAACTGGTAGTAACGCGTCGCTGTCCCATCCTGTAGTCACCAGTTCACGTTTGCCTCGTACGCGAACGGCTATGTAACACTCTCGGTATATAGTAAAGGTGAAAAAGAGAGTTGGAGAACGCCAGAGGATCGGGAATGGAGCGCGCGATGTATGTATGTATGTATATATAAATATATATATATGCGCGCGAGCGGCAAACGGCTCGGGCAAGACTGAGTTTGTTGGCTTCGCTTTACCCCGTCGTCGTCGTTGGGGAACCGCCGCCGCCGCCGCCGCCACCGCCGCCGTTGCTGCACCTTACCCGCCCCTCTCTTCTTTTCTCCCACCTCTTCTTTCTCTCTCTCTCTCTCTCTCTCTCTCTCTCTCTCTCTCTCTCTCTCTCTCTCTCTCTCTCTCTCTCTCTCTCTCTCTCTCTCTCTCTCTCTCTCTCTCTACGGTTCTGTTCATTTGTCTCGCTTGCACGCGTATATATACCCGCGAGGTTCCAGCGTACTTCTCTTTCTCTCTGTCTCTCTCTCTCTCACTTCGTATACATACATATATATATGTGTTTGTAGAGTATACGTGCCTCTTCGCTCCTCTCTTTCTCCAGGTCTCTCGGAGCCTCGTGTGTCTGGACTTCCTCTCTCGAGGCTTCGACTTCTTTTATCGGCCTCCAACCTTCTCGGCCCTTTAGCGTACACACATATATTTATGTGTGTATGTGTGTGTGTGTGTGTGTGTGTGTGTGTGTGTGTGTGTGTGTGTGTGTGTGTGTGTGTGTGCGCATGTGCGTGTGTGCGTGTGTGCAAAGTGTATACACGTGCAAGGTACGCGTTTGTTTGTCGAAGCATGATATTTCTCGTTACATATTCGGATTGTCTCGAGTTTGTGCGATTTTTAGGAAAGAGAGAGAGAGAGAGAGCGAGAGAGAGAGAGAGAGAAAGAGAAAGAGAAAGAGAAAGAGAGAAAAAGAGGGAGAAGTACGATCCGGTTTCGTTGAAAGTTTTAACGCTGAAAGATGCAGTGCCGCGATGCGACGTGTGTGCATTATCAGCTTGCGAAAAACGGCTGAAACTGCACGATGAACTTTGAGAAGGTCGAGGATTGAACGCTGCATTAAAGTTATTTTTAGACCCATGGATATATACCTTGGATAATTATCGTTTTGCGTAACTGTAATCAAACGTTACCTGCTACATTAATATTCATGAGAAAGCTTTTGGAAAATATGTCGCAGGTATAATGAAAAAATTTGCAAAATCGACGGGTTTATATATTGTTTTTAAATCAGTCGAATAATTCTAAGATTACATTTTGTTTTGTTGAACTAATTTTAAAAATTTTATAAACTAATAATAGTTAATTCGAGAATAATTCGGATAGGAAATAAAATGTATGACGAAAAAAAAAAAAAAAATTATTTCTATTTTCAGAGTAAATTAGTAAAGCTTTAGATAAATCCGATTTTCAATTGCTCATCATTTTTCCTTCGCATTGTATTAAAAATTATGATTAATCCTGAATCAGATCTAGTTAGTCAAACTCGATGATTTACAAAGCAAACAGATAATTTCGGTCAAACTACAATTTCAAATGACTCGCGTTCTTAATAACGTAATAATTATTATTTCATACGAAAATTATTCAACGCTTCTTTCTTCCTCAAGCATTTTACTCGACTTTAAATGAGTAATCGTATCTTTTTTTTTTAACGTATTAGATAAAAAAGCATTAAATGACTATCATTACAAGAAAAAAAAAAGAAGGCTATTGAACGACTTAAAAAAAAAGTCCATAAAAAAAAGTTCAACTCGAACGAAAGAGAAAAGCCAAAGGCCGAAAAACACCTTCGCTCTCTATTCACCGCAACGCAAAACCGTTCCTAATCACCTTACATCCTCGCGCGTCTCACATCCAAAAAAAAAAAAAAAAAAAAAAGCCATTGACGCAAAGTAAAAAAATAAAAGAGGGCCCGTCGCTTTTTCACTTTCCCCCTTGCCTGTTGTAATAACCCCTCCGCACTTACTCGTTTACGTATACATATATACATATATACATATATACATATACATATAGGTAGGTTTACGTGTACCTAAGACTGTCTCGCTCATTCATTCGAGCGACTCGTGTGTGCGCATTGTGTCGAACACACGCCGTATGTGCACTGCTCATTCCTCTCGCTCTTTCTCCGCAAGAATGGCGTCCCTCCTATCTCTCTCTCTCTCTCTCTCTCTCTCTCTCTCTCTCTCTCTTTCTCTACCTTCCTCCTTCCCTCTTGGGAAGAAACGCGCATTGTTCCGACTTTCTGCCTTTGGCTCTTCCAACCGCGCGTTCGTCGTGTATATGTATATACACCGAGACCGGACTTCGCCGTAAGACTTATCGTTGTAAGTAACTGTGTGTGTGTGTGTGTGTGTGTATGGCTTTTGTCAACTCTTCTGCGTTTCCGTTTTTTCTTTCTTTCTTTCTTTAGTTTCTCCTTACGCGAGCCCGATGCGCCAAGATAAGGAGCATCGAGCGCGCGCGCGCGCAGTTAAATTTTTTGACGCTTCCTTCTTGCGACAGGTATATATATACGTATATGCGTTCGGAGAATTTTTCGTTTGCTTGCAGAATCGCGTGTTTGGAAAACGTGACTTAGTGAGTCGGAATGTCAAATAAAAATTTTTCCACTTTTATTTTTCATAATAGTATTGCTTTTATACGAAACAAATATTTTAGTTATTATTGAACTAATATCATATTAAAAAAAAAAAAAAAAATAATCGATTTTACAAATAATCGATAATAAAAAAAAACATTTTGTACTTGTTAGTTTAAGAAATCGGCTTTCGATGGAAAACGTAACCGCGTTATATTAATATTATTCTTTATAATATCGAAAAATTTTTCTGAAAACGCATTTAAACGACCAAAATATCACGTTATAATAGAACGTTAATCTGACGTACAGATGAATTATAATTTATTATTAAAACGAGTTACTAATTGCTGTGTACCAGATAAAAGTAGTAATTTCGTTGGTGAAATTCACCGAGCATGTATTTTATTACGTTTGGCAAAAGACTTACATATCGTAACAATGGTCGGAGTTTCTTTTTTTTTTTTTATTTTTCGCGAGAGATTTTCACATATTCTCATTTTTTGTGCGAGGAGTTCGTTGCCTTTACTTTTTTCTTTAATTAACGAAATAATAATAAAGCGTCGCGTAAAAGATAAAATGTTTATGTGTAATATAAAAAGAAAACAGTTTATAATACAATATAACTGAATACTTTTCAGTGTAAATTTGTTTATAAGAAAAAAGTATCGATACACTTTCTATATCGAACGTATGTGTCCTTAAATAGTAAATGATCGTTATTAAGCAAAGGTAAAAAGATAAGCAATTTCAGATAAAGTCTTTCAAAAGTACTTGCAATTATGAAGGATCGTTTTTCTTCATTTTCCGCATTGAGCGTTTTTAATTTTATAAATAATTTATGAAGTCTATGTGGTACACTTTTACTTTATCGTATAGCTTTCCCTGTGCCATTTTTTATTTGTACAGTGTCTAAACTGACTTTAAAAAAATATCATTAATTTTAATTCTCGCATTTTTGAGAAATTAAATCATTTTTAATATCGTCAAATTAATATAATGATATAATTCTGGTATAATATTTTACAGATAAACACCTATCCATTAAACTGTACGAGTAAATTTCTTTTTTTTTTTTTTTCAAAGTATACAAAACCTTTGAATTATTAATCAAACGAATTTTTGCAAATTACCGAAGGTAATTTTTTTAGTTAATCAATACCCATCAAGTTGTTAAAACTTTAAACGTTCCAAAATTCAAAACAAAATTTTCACGGTTAGCCACGTGAAAGCGCCGCGAATCAACAAAAAAAAAGAAAAAAAAAAAGACAAAAAAACAAAAAAAAAAAATGGTAACAAATCGAAAATTCAATTAAAATCCATCGGAGCATACGAGTATACATTTAAACGCGAGATCGGAAACTCTCGGCGTATTTATATATATATTCATGCTGCAGAAAGATCGCTCGCGGTACGTACATACCGCTTTGACCGGGCGTTGAAATCCCTCCTCTTCTCTTTCTCTCTCTTTCTCTCATGTACAGAAAGAAAGAGAGAGAGAGAGAGAGAGAGAGAGAGAGAGAATACACATCGTCGACCGCGAGAGCGATGCATACTTTCGCGCGAGCGCTCTGGAATTCTACAGCTGATTCGTCCGCGTGGAGCTCCCCCCCCCACACACACACACACACATACACACACATACGACTATTTCATGCTTTGCCTCTTCAAGGCCTCGAGTTATTGTATGTGTAAGTTAACTTATCCGTGATTCCCTCGGTGCTTGGATTCGTGAGTGTGTACAGGTATAAAGGATGACGATTATCCAGCGAGCGTTTTGCAGAATTTTCTCGCGAGTTAAGCGAGTCTTGGATTAGCCAAGCCGCAATGGTTTCCTTTTTTTTTTTTTTTTTTTTTTTTATTTTATTGAGAAATTTTTGTAAGATATATTTATACGCGTGAATTTTATTTTTGACAATTCTATAAGTCATTCTAAGATTATTTTTATTCATTGTTTTGATTAAAAATTTGTCATTTTTTTTTTTTTTTTTTTATTGTAATTTCTATTAATTTTAATTATGTAAAAAAAACTTATCGTTCAACAACGCGCACACCTCAAATTATCTCGTTAATAAATAAATTTATATTACCGCAATTAACCAAAAGATTTACGATCAACTGTGAATTGTAAAATAGCCATGCTTTTCCGCACAGATGAAAAATTACCGTCAATGCATCCGGGACGTAAGTATCGAGTAACTTTGAAAAGATGTACTATCAATCGAGATATCATCTCTTTCGGTTACGTATATACTCAACGACTTCGTGAACATTTACATTCGTCAATATCCATTTCTTATACTCTCTTCTTGGTGTAAAATTGTATTTGTACGCGTAAATTTGTGTACGTATACGGGAAAATGCGCGCTCGAACCACCTGTTACATGTGAGAATGAAATGTGTATTTTCATACGTATATATATTTATATATATCGACGTGTTTGATTGAATCTATATTTGATTTTTTTCTTTCTTTTTTTTTTTTTTTTGTCGAATAGAAATACAAATTACGCAACTATAACAGAATAGAATTACGTCAAAAACAAAAAAAAAATTTTTTTATTATTTGTGTTCTACATTTATTATTATATAAATTTGTCGTTCTGTAAAGCTATAAATGTACAGTGTGTATTTTTAACGCGTTTCTGTTAATTAAAATTACAGATGAAATGCGATTCTTTTATTAAAACAAAAAAAAAAAAAAAATTTTAATTAATATTTTTAATTTAGTTTTAAATTTATGAAATTCTTATGTTTCGATATGAATTTTAATTAAAAGATATTGTATATTGTCATTTATAATTGATTATTTCCGAAAATCCTTACTCGAAAGTTTGATTAAAATTTTAAAAAATCGTTCCCTAGACGTTGTTTTGAAAAAAAATTAATAAACAAAAAATTTCCTACAAGCTTATAGAAGACATCACTGTCTGATCTAAAGAAAAAAAAAAAAGAAAAAAAAAAAATAAACGAAGCCAAGGTCAAAAATTCATGAAAATCCATTCGAGCTAATTTAAAATTCATTCGATCTCATCTATTCGAGCCCTCGAGTGTACACATCCACGCGAGTTATGCCAAGCCTATGGCTCATCGAGGATAAAAAAGAAGAGAAGGAACGCGTTGGATCAAAGCGTCAAGTTTTTTTTTTCCTGCATCTTCTCATACGATAGAAAAGATGCGTGCTTATGTGTGTGTGTGTGTGTGTGTCTGTGTGTGTATCGTACCTGGAATCGAGCATTTAAAAGAAGAAAAAAAAAAAGAAGGCGACTTTTAAAAGCCTCGACGGCAATAGCTCGAAGCAGGTGACGCGCGCGCAGCTCGGATTTTTATGGATCGCATCTGGAGAAGATTCTATAACGTCATCGGTGCGGTGATAATCCTTATGGGGCTTCCTTAATAACTCGGGGTTGTGCGTATGTACATACATACATAATTGCCCGTGAATCTATCGTACGAATATTCGGACGGTTCTCACATCACGTGGTGTAGGTTGACACGCTGTTGCTGAGGTTTGACTTTCCTTTTTAATGTTGTTTGCTCGATTAATAATAGAATTTAGTTTTTTTTTTTTTTTTTTTTTTTTTTTTTTTTGGTAGGAAAGAAATTGAGCTTCAATTTTTTACTTTATTTTTTGACTTGCAATAAAAATTGTATCATTTTCATTTTTAAAACATAATCGTTCTACTTTTCTCAAATTCAATTTTCCGAAACTCTATTTGGAAGTCTGACAAAAGATAAAGTTTATCAAGAGATACGAAAGCTCAAGTTCCATATGTAACGCAAAACACTAAAATTTAAAACAAACTTTGAAACAAGTTTCGCACGATTATACAAGTGCAAAAATTAAAAAAGCACGCAAACAAAAAAAAAAAAAATAATAAATAAACAATAAACCACTAAATATCAGTTACAAAAGTATATGTTACCGAATGCGAACACACGCGATAAAACATAACTTATAAATACGCGCGATGATCTCAATTAAAAAAAAATAAGAATAATAATAAAGTAAAAGAAGAAAAACAAAGAAAAAGAAAAAAAACAACATTTATTCTCCTCGCGTACTTCCGCATGTCTTTACAGGCGTCAATATATATATATATATATATATATATATATATATATATATATATATATATATATATAAATGTACTTAAGGTCAACAGATAGCACGTATACATATTCGCGCGGCAATAATAATCAGTCGGAGGTGGAGTAGGAGTAGGAGGAGGTACAAGCGCATGACGCTGTGAATTATTACACGAGCGCACATTATATTTCCGACTACTCCGCGGTCTCTATTCTTATCTTTCTCTTTTTTTCTCTCTCTCTCTCTCTCTCTTTCTCTCTCTTACCGTCCATCCAATCTTATCGGATTTGCCGGCTCGTATTAAAATACCGCGAGCTGCTACTTAAATTTCGTCTACTCGGTGTTCGCATAGATGTACGTACACGTATGTTTGTAAAGATCGACCTGTTCTTTCTTTTCTTTTGCCTATTTATTTTTTCATTGAGTTTAATTAATGGATCCGAGAAGGAGGCGCACGTATGAGAGAGTATAATCGACTCTCTTCACCCGTTTCGTTTCCTTATTTTAATTTTGAGAGGTTATGAAAGGATCGGGTCTGATTACGAACGGTATTCTGTTATACGTACTTATTTAAGAATTAAAAATAAAATAGGAAATTTAACTTTGTTGGTCTACGGTTACTTCTGGTATAGATGAAAAATTATTGTTAAACTTGCGTAACGTTATAGGTTATACGTGCTTTATAAATATTTTATGAAGCGTTGTAATAATAAATACATGAATAAATGAATTGGACTAACGAACTGCGCGTTACGTAATTAAAAATTAACGGTTCAATCGGGATGAAGTGCAACGGATATTCTATAGAGCTTATAGGCATAGAGACAGAATGTTAAACGATTTTCGTGCACTAAACTAGATTGTAACTAAAGGAATTTTTTTTTTTTTCTTTGTTTTCACGTATAAAAATCAATATTTCACGACTTCGTTAGACGTTATTTAATTCGAAAATTTTTTAAATTAAAACTTTCGATGATGACTTTTCGATATAGCCTTTTCCATAAAATCTTTAAACGTTGAATAAGTATTTATCCGACAATTTATGATGCCATTAAAACTGCAAAAAAAAAAAAAAAAAAGAGTGAGGCATATAAAACAATAAATACACTCTCAAACAACAACAGCCACCTTCAGCACTTATAAAAGCTATCGATAAAAAGAGAGAGAGAGAGAGAGAGAGAGAGAGAGAGAAACGTACGAAAATTGGAATCGCGCGCGTCGTCGCACTTATATAGGAAAAATCCGACACAATGAGTCTTCTCTTCCCACGGGATCATCGCGCGTTTGCTCGTTTGAATGAAACCAGATTCTGTGAGCAAAATCTTCTTTCCACCCTCCCTCTCCTCTACTTTTTTCTACTTCTTTTTCTGTAGTCCTATAGACCGAGGGAAAATGTTGAAGTCTTTTAAACGCCGAATTCTCGGTATTTGAAATTCAAGGTCCCTATTATTTTCCGGGCCTTTAAAGCTTTTCCTTCTTCTGGGAAACTTGAATTTTCGAATTCACGCAGTTGCAAGAAAATTTTCTTTTATTGTAGTTGCGTGCGCGTATTTCTCGTTTATCTCGTACACGCGTTATCTCCCGTAACATGTACACGATGCATGGGTTATCGGATTTTCACTTTCTAGGGAAGGTGTAAATGATTTGTTGGTTATATTATGACTTCTGGAAAGAGTAGCGAGTATTTTTTGATTGTTTCCGGTTTTGGTTTAAATTCGTAAGTTTTTTTTACACCGTGGGAAAGTTAAATGTTCGCCGGGACAAAAGTAAAACTTTCGTCTTTTGACAAACGTGAAATCTATTTTTGCAAATTTCACGTTGAGCGATTTATTAACAAGTTTTCTACATTTATTTATTTATTTATTTATTTTTTTTTTATGTAGATAAAGCTTTATTGAATGAGTCATTGAATAATTGCTAACCCGTCGTTGCGAAATCGATAACATTAGAAGCCGTATGAAAAATTCTTTTTAAACGGACGATTCGAATTCCATGGTTGTAAATTACACAACTCGACCGGTATACTGTTAAACTTGACGTGCCGTTATATAACGCGCGTAATTGTAGTCATCTGGCATGAAACTATATAACGCGAGTTACATTTATACGTTTTTACGGTATCACCGATAAAAAACCAATCGAATTCAATGCTCTATGTGCGTTCTTTAAAGGAAAAAATGTGGACAAGTATTTAACATGACTCCGTATAGTGTTAACCGAAACATCCTTTCATTCATGAATATTTTATGCGAGATGTAATTTCATACAATCATTTATCTATATAAGCCTTTATCTTATATTATGACGAATAACTTATTAATCGATATAAAAAAAGCTAATCCCTTTTAATCGAAATTTTAGGTTAGATAAGAGTTTCGGTACCCAAGGTAGTTAAAATTGAAAAAATTTTGATGATAAATATTCAGGATTAATAAAATCAATC
Source organism: Chalcis sispes (assembly GCA_949987625.1). Lineage (NCBI taxonomy): Eukaryota > Metazoa > Arthropoda > Insecta > Hymenoptera > Chalcididae > Chalcis > Chalcis sispes. Next base: position 66,408,050 of record OX465097.1, on the reverse strand, counting down.
ATTGTTTCGTAGAAAAATATTTAAATCTTTTTTTCATGTAAATGATTTATTTTTTAATCTTTGAATAGTATTTTTTCTTCGGTAAAAAAAAATTTCTAAATCATTTCATTTAACATATACTAAAACATAAACTACCAAAGGTATTTATCAGACACGTGTACCTCGACTAATCAAACACCATTCATGAAAGAAAAAGTCGTGTAACGCCTTCCGTAGGGTTATAAAAAAAAAATAAAATCGTTTATTGCTGTTTGAAAATATCCGTTTTTTCCTCGTATCATCATCCTCTCTACTTCAAATAAAATTTTTACACCGAAGAAGGAAACAAGAGCAATCGTCGGTTGAAAAACCTCGTGCACCTGTTTACCAACTCGGACAATCTCGATCGGCTACAAAATTTCTCTCGATAAGCTTACACAAACCAATAACTACTTTCTTCTCCTTCTCCGTTAATCTCACGACACGCGAACGACAAACAAACCGCCGTGTACAAATATGTCGGATTCGTCATTTCGAGATTGTAACGATAAAAGTTAAACGATCTATTGGGTAAAGAAAAAAAAAAAGAAAAGAAAACGATAAAAGAATGTAGAAATAAATAAAAATAAATAAATAAGCATCATAGTCGTCGTTCTTGTCGTCACCTGCAAAGACATCGGCTCCTGATCCGCTCGAAGTAATCCCGGCATCTCTTGGCGCATTCGTCACAGGCTGGTCTCACGGCGTCCAAACTCGCGTTTATCAGCGACACCATGACTACTCGCGATATCGACCCACGTAGATGTTTAATAACTATAAAACCAACGACATTATGTACGCGTGCACATTCACGCGCTCGCGACGCAAGGAGGACAACTGGAGCCGACGTTCTCGGAATGTTGCTTTATCGTCGCTTCTCTCTCACTCTCTTTCTCTCTCTCGCTCTTTCTTTCTCTCTTGCTCTCGCTCTTTTCTGCACCTGATATCGAAAAAGCTTATCTCGATATGTACAGCGTTTTTCCTCCCACCGAATCGTGTTTTGTCACGACGACGACGGCAACGACGACGACCTCGCTTCTTTTTTTTTCTGTGCCGCGTGTGTTTGGAATAATGTGGAAGAGCAAAGCCATTATTTATCATATATCGTGGCTTATATCGTATATTTTTTTATTCTTTATTAATTCTTTTTTTTCTTCTTAGCCGAACGCAAGATTTGTAGATTTGGAAGTTTGAAGAAACTTCGCAGTTTTTGAGAGTCGATAATTTGGGTAACCGGAGGTTGAGGAAGTAGGTCGAGGAATGTTTCGCGTTCGTTAAATTAATCGCGCGAAGTTTGGATTTTAATATTAGAAAATTTTAAATATAAATGTGTGTACGAGCTTAGAGAATATGTAACGTTTTAGATAAATTTAAAAATATTGCGAAATTTAATTTAACGTTTTAAAAATAATCAAGTCAATTAAAATGTTTTGTAATAAAAAGCATAATTCACGAAGTGAAACGAGGTTAACAACAGTCGTTTAAAATGAGAGAAAAGTCAAACACCTGACGAGTGACTAATATACATCGTCGCGAGTTACAATATTTTATCTTTATTATCTTTACGTCATTTAACGATAAATAAATTTACCGTAATTTTTTTTTTTTCCATCAAATATGATAAAATCATTAAGCGTTATTCGCGAACGTGAATGAAGCATTGGTTATTTTTTATAAAAAATCTAATTAGTGCGTAATGTATCAGATTATATTATTTTCAATCGCGACAACGACAAAAAATTAAATTTTAAATTTTTACTAAAAATGTAGCATGTATATGATACAAAAATTTTAATAGTTTTTAAATACCCACAATTAACTGTAACCATCCTTAAAAACAAAAAAATAAATAAAATTATCCCCCATCTTTTTCAAAGCAAACCGCGATCCACCTTACATCCGACACACGCCCTCGATATACATATACACATAAACACACATATAAACTCACTCACAGCTTTTTATCGTTCCGCTGGTGCACCTAAGGGCACGTGCACCACGATTAAACAATATATTCGGTAGACATATGCCACCGTCGCAATAATAACCGCGTGCTCCGCTCTTTTTCGGCATAACATAGCTCCCCTCTGACTCTAATCTAGTTTTCGGGCCGATCGATTAGCAGCTGCATGTGCGCGCGAGCGCTTAATTATCGTGATAAATTTTATACGTACGTACTCGGGGCCCCCTTGTGACTATCTTATGAACGATATTGTTTCGTGCTTTTAACTATGCTTCGTATCTCTTCGATTTTTGAGGTTTCCAGGCGCGATAACACTTTTTTGG
>OX465097.1:66318942-66405546 GCA_949987625.1 Chalcis sispes | reverse complement strand
GAAGGGTGAGAGACATTTTTTTTTCTCGTTCCCTTTACGGCCGCCCGCGTCTGCCGATTTTCCCCTCGTTTCCCTCTTTATCTCTCTCTCTCTCTCTTTCTCTTTTGGGACGCTATAGGTCACGGAAGTCGAAGGCGTAAGTTGTGTGAATCGAGGAGGTGGTTAACAAGACGGGAAAAAATGATCGATCGTGATTTTTTTTTCTCTTTATGAGATGATTTTTCGATTCTCGTCGTCGTCGTCTTTGTCGTAGATGTTGTTAACGTAAGGTGAAAGTGTAAAGGCGCCTTTTTTATTTCGATTTGTTATAGATCATCATGTTTTTCAATAATGGTAGACGAGAAAAATTTTTCAAGTTTACATGCTTGTCAACTTTAAGTGAAAAAAGTATTATTCTTCACATTTCTCATTATTCACGGTTGGCGTAATTATGTTGTTCATATAATTAGGATAAAACAGTGCTGCATTTGTGTACCGCAAGAGGAAAAAAAATGATTGAATAATTGTACAATGAAGCGGGGAAAATTTTTTATTTTATTACAAGAAGCTTTGCTTCGTCATGAGAAATTATGCTGTAAACCTAGACATATTTAATGCAGCGCATGTAAATCTTATGCATGATTTATCCGACGGCTTACGTAAAACATTCATTTTCTTATTTATAAAAATTTATATTATAAATCTTTGTAAAATATGCAATTTTCATGGATAGACAGTTTGTACAAACAATGGTTTGCATAAAACGCGCATGTGTGTTATCTTCTTTAACGGATTATGTAAAAGATAATTGTGTGCGTGTATTTCGTATTAAGTCAAAATTTTTTAATATACGGATAATTTTGACGTCGCAAAAAATCATGCCTCAATAAAATGAAGCGTTGGTTTATCGTATTTATCTTTATAACTACCGCAGCCGGTATAACATACATGTCAAAGGGAAGATTTTTCTTTTCTTTTGAATAAAAAAAAGAAAAAAAAAAGATGAAAAATAATCCGTATGAAACTATCAGTAGGGTAAAATGCATCGAGAGCAAATACGAAAAGGTTTAGATAGATACAAATTATACATACTTTGTTGCTTATAAGCTATTGAAATTATATATGATTAACTTTTTTTGTTTACTGTTGTTTTTCTTGAAAGGAATTATCGAAAGTTTGCATTGATATGAATCATAAAAAAGTGCTTATGGAATAAGATGTTTTTAATAATTTGAGATGGTTTTTGTTTATAGTATATTTAATTGCATGATAGTTTGTAAAAAGTAAACTAAGAATCTTGAAATTTAAAATTTACATCGATGGATTTGTATAAACTTTTGATAAAACATTCACTACACAACAGCTGTACATGATTTTTATAATTTCATTTTTCTTTTAAAATTATACCGAGATGTTAGTTCGCATAGCTATGTAGGTTTACATCATGCCATTATTTTTCTTACATTCCTCTATAATAACGGATATTTTTAAAAGCCACTGCTTACCAATTAAAACAACGGCTATTATGTTTATAATTTTATAGTACTCGAAAACAACTTAAATTTTTTCAAAAATTTATCTTCCGAAATCTTTCAGAATTATTTGTCGTTTTTATGAAATTATTGTTTTTTTTTTTTTTATCTAGTGCTACACATACAAGAAAATATATAATAAAAATTTAATCAAATCGCCATTAGTATGCGATGTACAAGGTATCTTTAAAGTATTACTTTCTACAACAATCGTTTAAAGTTCAAAGATAAAAGAAAAAGAAAACATATAAAAATATAGTAAAGGCCGCAAATATAATAATCAAATAAAAAAAGGGGGGGAGGGGAAGCTCGAGACAGGCATTTAAAACTAACTTCTTCCTCGAGGCGAGTGAAAAACTCGAGAAAAAAAGTTTCCAATTCCGCATGTACATATAGACTACGGCAATCGCAGAAGAATGAGAAAACGAAAGGCGACCGAAAAGAAAGAACGAACGAACGGACGAACGGACGAACGAACGCAGAAAGAAACACATAGAAATGAAGCGAAGGAAAGAAAGAGAGAGAGAGAGAGTGAGAGAGAGGGAGTCTCTATAGTTTCGGTTCTCTCTCTACGAAGAAGGTGTATCGCTCAGGGATTCTCAAGTCTCGAGCCAAGAACGAGAGAAAGAGAGGGAAAGAGATGAAGTACAGGTATATATACAGAGAAAGAGAGAGAGAGAGAGAGAGAGAGAGACGCACAGGTATACGTGTACGGAGAACGTGCCGAACGCGCTGAATAAGGAACGGCGAAGGAAAAATATGCCGCTGCCGTCGCTGCTGCTACTCGGTTATATTCTACTCTCGGATTTCTTCTGTGTATAAGTGTACACGTACACGGACGAATGAAAAATCGAATTGAGTCGATGTTTACGAGATTTTTCGAACGAAAATTATTGTTTCGAAGTTAATTAATATGTTAAAGGATGCGTAATATAGATCGTAGATAGATAATTCATTGATTTTTTTACCGATAATAGAATGTCTTGTTTGTTTCGAAAAGTTGTACTAAATTATTCTCGATGTTTGTTCTCTATTAGGAGTTTAAAATAATCTATTCGATTTGGTGATAAGACAAAAATAAAAATTACTAATACTGCAGCTAACATCAATGAGTAAGAATCCATCTATCATGGATCAGATACATGCAATAGGCATGTTTTTTTTTTTTTTCAAACTCATTATCCTTATAGACTTCTTAAAGTTCTTCTTTCATCGAATGCGAAAACTTTGCTTTCATCAAAATAAGGGGAAAAAAATCAAAATAAATAGGATATCGACAAAATGTTTAAAACAATGCATCAACTTTTCATCGGGTCAATTAATCTTTTCCATTCAGGTTGTAAAATCAACGTGGAAAATTCCAGCTCACCTCTAACACCAGGTGTATGTGTATATATATATATAAACGCAAAGAAACGAGTAAACGACGAGCGCCTCTTCTCTTGTCCTCCAGTGGTTCTCAAGGCAAACTCATATACGCAGCTTCTTTTCTTTCTTTCCCTCTTCTCTCTCTCTCTCTCTCTCTCTCTCTCTCTCTCTTTCTCTTCTCCCTCTCGTGAACGGTTACTGCAAATTCAAATCGCGCATTCGTGAGCTCTTACTCCTTTACGAACTTCTCTCTTTCTCTCTCTCTCTCTCTCTATTTCTTACTCTCTCGAGGCTAATGACGAGGCTGATGTACATTATGATGTACGACGTTGCGTGTTTTCTAGCAATGCGAAGAACGCCTATAAGACGCGCCGATTTCTTACCGTCGTGCGGTGAATTTTTATAATTTTGATAGCGTCGGGGCCCTCCTTATTATTATTATTATTATTATTTTTTTTTTTTTTTTAACGTGTAATACGCGATGTTGACTTTCAATGATGCAGCGTCGTTGACTCGGTTGAAGGAAAGGTTAATTGATTATTTTGAACGACAATCGGTGGGAGAAAATGTCCCTCAAGAGCGGCGTCTTTTCATTTATATCGTTAATGATCGGTATGAGATTTTTACTGTAAGGAATATATTTATTTTTATAATATCTTTAAATATCAACAATGTGTAAGAATTTTGACAATTTTAGCACATAAGGAAAAAAAAAAAAAAAAAATTTGAGTATTAAATGTAACGGACTTTATATCCTAAGCCAATAAGTTTTGCGCCAAAGAATTTCATCGGGACTTAAATCGCATTAAAATTTTATGTATAAATTACATTTAATGGAATGCAGGAATTTTTTTTTGTCATTATGATCGATAAATTCACTGCAGTAGTGTTAAATGTATGATGCATCATGTTTGGTGATCGAAACACGACAGGAATATCAAATTTGCAATTTTTTACTTTGGCTTCCTTCGAGCTAAGGTCACAAACATTGTCAACGTCGTTTTAAAAATAGATAGTATAATATTCGATATAAATTCGATGCATATATATTTTTTATATATTTAACGAGCGTGTTCGAGCGCTATGAGATTTAAAAATTTAATTACACATTTTTTATTTTATTCGAGATAAATGGGATTTTATAAAGATTTATTTAAACAATTAAACTTGTGTATTTATAAAAAAAAAAAAAAAAGTTGCTTCTTTTGCATTAAATTTTAAAACATCTGATAATCTTAATAATTGTTAATTTTATAACTGGTTTTTCACCTTAGTTTAAAGTAACGGTTTCGTACTTAATATGGCATGACCACTTCGTATAATCATCGATAGTTCTAGTTGAGGTTTCGTTAAAAAAAAAAAAAAAAAAAAAAAGAAAGAAAGAAAAGAAAAATTGTAACGTTATAATGTAAAGCTTTTCTTCGGTTATTATTTCAAGTCTAGCGGTTTTTATTTTTATGTCGATAAAATATTAGTCTCAATAAAGGTTATTAAAATATTGAATAAGGTGTAATATTCTAAATTCGGTCAGTGTTTTATTGCGTCAAACGTTGTAAAAGCATTTTCGAAGGTTTTGATAAAAGTCGTTGAAAGAATTGTGACAAACGCATTGGAGTTTATCATGAAAACACAAAGAATGTTGCTATTTAATTGCCGTTCTTGGTATTTTTTCACTTTTATTCGATCAACGTTGTTTTTATAATACGCACGTTTTATTTTGTAAAATGTAGAACAAAGCGAAAATCAAATTGTAGATTCAGAAATTTAACGAGAAAATTTCAGATTTGTTTGACGTAGTAGCCTTAAAAACAAATATAGTATATCCAATAGCGAACAATATAAAAATCAATAACACCATTCACTGTCAAAAATTTATCTTTTCACAATAATTCAACACTATACACGTGACATCGATCGGTAGCAAAAATATCACTGCAATAACGTTCGCGAGTTTATAAAATATTCATCGTTTCGCGCTCGGCGATATTCATTACCCACAATAGAAACATTTCAAGACAAATCGCTTTCCGCTACACGTGTATATAATGCACACGTACACGCGAGCGTGTAAAACTGTTATTCATAAACGTATACTTATATGTATATACATATATAAATGTAAGTATGCACATTCGCTGAAAGTCTTTTAAAATCACATCGTCAGCCATTTCCGCTCGAGTACTCTCTGTCTATTCCGCTTTTCTCTTTTTCTTTTTTTTTCTTTGTTTCTCTCTCTCTTTCTCTCATTCGTCTTTCATCTTTCGTGGTTTTCTTTTTCAAGAGATCTTATTCTCTTTCTCTCTCACGTTTTCGTGAACATGTTTTGACGTTCTCCATTATTTCTAGATGCCAAAATTTATTATTAATTTAGCTCGATGTTAAATTGTTTCGCATAGTCAAAAATTGTTTTATAAAATTTTAAGACTTTAACTCATTTTTAATTATAAAAGATACATTGTGATTGATTTTTATAATAGAAATTTTGAAAAAAGAAAGTTTTTATTTTATAAAAAGATTTATTTTTATTTTACGGTAAACAAAAGCTATTCGTGAATTTTTAGCAGTTAAAATATCAAGGATCGTTCAAAAAATATTAATCATCCGATTCATTTCCGTTTCTAAACCACACTAAGTTTCGCGAAACCTTTCTCCTAACTCTTTCTCTTTTCTCTCTTAATGTACACCAACACTCCACTCTCTTGAAAAAAAAAAAAAAAAAAAAAAAATAATAAAAAATAAAAAAATCTCTATCCCCTTGCCTCGTTTTTTTTTCTTCTTTTAACGTATACGTATATGCACTTAAAAAAAATAATTTTTTTTACTCCCTCTCTCTCTCTCTCTCTCTCTCTCTGTATTTCATCTCTCTTTTTTGGTCACCGCGTGTCTCTCCATTTCTCTCTTTCTTTCCCTTTGTCGACGGTCTGCACGCGGTGACGTTGTAAAGAATCGTGTCAGACGTAACCTTGACAATGGGCTACGACCGCGGCGACGGTTCTCATCGTCGCGACTCCGTTCTCCTCTCTCTTTTTCTCTCTATCTCATACTCTCTGTATAGACTAGAGTGAGACAGAGAGGGACGGTTTTTAACTTCGTACATGCACCCGAAAAACCGTTGTGCTCTTACTCTTGTACAGCATGATATTTCTTTTTTTCTTTATTTTTTTTTTTCTTTTTTGAAAAAAACTTCGTGTATTATATACATATATAAGCGAGCATTAAAGTCAGGTACGACAAGTGCGCATAAATACCATTTTTTACGTCCATTAAAAATAGTACTCTAGAGTCGTCTTTTGAGAATTTTTATCGTTTAGTTTATTGAAATGATATGCACGTGTAGCGTAAATATATAACTTATCCGAGTCATTTTTACATTACAATTAATTTTTAAATTACGATAAAAATCACCGGAATATCCGAAACCTCGAAAACCGAAATAAAGTCGGGCGTAAATTTTTGGTCTTCTACGAGATATATACGAGACCTTTAGCGCTGTCGTAAGAGAAACCATTGTGTTCGAAATACCTCTGAAATCCTGACTGTGTCATTAAAATTATTATTTAAAACCACTGCCACAATTTTAACTTACGTCTACGCTTGAAATTTATTATTTTTGTTTTATTTTTAAATTTAATTTTTCCAGTTAAATTACAAAAAATTCTCGTATATCGTGAGTTTACTATAAATGATTATAAAATTTCTCTTAAATTAGAAGAGTAACAAGATATAGCAACGTTCAAATAAATGTTGCTTAAAAATTCAAAAGTTTCTTTCATTATTTTCTTATTTTAACGTTAATTTTTATAGAGAAAAGATGAAATAAATATATTGGGCATTAAAATGACCTTTTTTCAAATAAAAACATCGTATAAATTGAATTTAAAAATAACTTTTTATGAAAAAATTTCGAAATTAATTAATTTCAAAATGAATCCTATAAATGGGTTTGAAATTTCCAACGTTGGAGTCCAACGAAATTTTTTAAAAACTGTTTTTATTTAAAATTTATATTTATATTTTTTTAATCTTAGTGTTTTATAGCATAAACAAATATTCAAATACGGATTCAAATATATAATTTTTACATTTTTATTAGCTTTATTTAAATGTGAACAATTATTTCGTTGTACTTTAACGTTGCAAACTTTAGACCTATTCCTGTACGAATAAATAAAAATTTCATGGCTGCAATACAACGAAACGAGTTATCATTTTAAATCGCAGATCACTAATAAAATGAAAAACTTTACTCGTATATCGCGTACCTGTAAACGTTATAACATTAACCGTTGATACTCACAAGTACGTGCGTTTAGATAGAGAAGCGAAAATCCACGGTGAAAAAGAAAAAAAAAAAAAACCATCGTTCGCAACCATTATTCCCGTAACTTCGTGACGGCGTAAAGAGAAAAAGCTCCCGCATATATATATATATATATATATATATATACGTACAACGAAAAACAATTAGATTCGAAAGGCGAAGAACGAAGAAGAGTCCATGTTTTCTCGTACTAAGCATCGCGCTTAAGCAAATAATTCCTGGATTTTTTGTTTCGAAGGCTGCTAATTACGCGGAAAGGATCGCGCGTTGCTTAGACGAGCTGGCGAGAACACGCGCGACGAGTTGTGTACACAGTTTTATACTTTGAGTTTTTGAAAAGCAGTTGTCGGAGTGTCTCGGTGTTTGATTTTGCGAGCGGACGATGGACGTAAGCGATGAAAGGTTGACCATACGGAATATAATACGATTGCTTTTTAAATGAAAATATTTAATCGATTCAACATTTACGGTTTTTAACGGTAATTAATAAATAATTGTTACATTCATTTAATATCGGATGAAAAAAAAAAAAAAAAAAAAAATATGAGAAAAAATTTCTAAAATTAATCAAAAATTAAATCAACGAGATTTGTTATGGGTTTATAAAATGGAAAAATTTATTTTCTACGCCATAAATTTCGTATCTGTAAAATTTTCTCAACGATCATCGTACATATCATTAATTAATTAATTTTCTCAATATAAGCGAACAAAGGAGAAAGGTATATAGATACAAATTCTTATTTTAATCGTCTGTCCTATTAGAGACTTTCAATACTAACGATCTAATTATTTCATAGGATTATTATAAAACAATAAAATAAGAGGAAGAAAACTGTCCGATACAATACAATTTTTTTTTACTTCCCAAAACTTTCATCGCGCTTCTTTTTCCACGAGGTAATTTCGCGAAAACGTCTCTCGTATCATATATATATATATATATATATATATATATATATATACACATATATGCATAAAACTTCGGATGCAATCACGCCTCTGCACGCGATTTAATTAGCCTTTACGATTTTGACATACTCGCATCGATTTTTTCTAATCTCTCTCTCTCTCTCTTTCTCTTTTTATAGTTTTTCTTTTGTGCAAGGAAAATCGCCACGAGTAAAACTGCGTCGATGACGTCGACTCGTGAAAGTCAACTCGTTGACCATCGATCGATATATTGACGAGTGTACGAGTTTGGATTTCGGATTTCCTTATGTAAACTAAGCCGTTGAGCTATTGGAAAATGAGAAAATGAGACGATTCTTTTCGTGTCAAGACTGAAAAAATTTATTGCACTAAAGTAGCTTGGTTTTATTTTAATTTGTTTGGTTAATCTAAGAATTAGATAATAATTTTTTTTTTTTTTTAATTAAATTTTAATTCAATTGAATACGATTTAAAATTTTTAATTATTCTAATTTTATTCGTTCGAAAAAAAGGAAAAACAAAAGTATCAAGCTTACACAAGCTTTTACACACAATTTTATTCTCAATTTGAAAAAAAAAAAAAAAATTCATCATCAAGAATGATTAAAAAAAAGTGTTTTAATACCAGTTGAATCACATAAAATTATTATACATTCCTTGTATAATTATGTTTCCTTCGTTCGCTAAAAATATCGCATGATTCAACATCGCATTCAAAACGATAATGTGTTCCAAAACACGGTAGTCATCACCATATATCCTAATCATGAGAAAAAAAAAAAAAGAAAATTATCCTTTGATCATTTGTTCTCTCAAAGAACGAGAGATACAGAAGCGATCTCGGTGATCCGGTCAGCGTTGAACGCCACAATCGCAACACAAAAAAGCGTTCGCAATTTTAGCTTAGCGATGTATCCTCTCCCGCATACAGCGTGTATATATATATATTTAAAGAGAGTGAGAGAGAGAGAGAGAAGAGTCATTACGCGAGCACGACGAATAAACAGAGCCCCTCCAACTGATACGTAACGCTCTCTACGCGGCGATTCTTGCATAATGAACGGTGGCTACCTATCTACCCACACCGTCTACGAGAATACCTATTTGCAAACGTGTGCGTGTAAACGTGTATACGTGTGTGTGCATATAGAGTATAGAGAGGCAATGAAAAGATGGAATTGTACGAGTGCGCGTTTTCCTGGAAATTAGGTCGAACAATGGGAGTGACGGAGATAGCGAGTGCCACTCCGCGTACATGTGCACGCACACATACAGACATGGGTGTACGCATGAATATACGTACACAAAGGTGTGTCGCGTCCTCGTCGTCGATTTCATTGCGTATGGCGTATACCGCTCTTTAAATTCTTCCTTTTTTACTTTTCTGGATTCCTCTCACTCTCTCTTCTTTGTTTTTTTTTTTTTTTTTTTTTTTTTTTTTTTTTGTATTTTTAACCGTTTCCCCTCTCGTCCTTTCGATGTCTCTATATGATTTTCCACAAGCGGAACCGCTATATACACAAACACGTATAACCGGAAGCGAGAAACAATCGAGTATGTGCTCCGCGTTTGTCGCGCGTCACGCGTCGAATGTCGAGATTCGCGCGATTTTCATTATTTTTTTTCTACTTGTCCGATTTTGTTCCGATGCGTCTGACTCGTGCGATAAATTATGGAGGAAAAATTCTTAAACGATCTTTACAATTGCATTTATCGTTTGGTAAGCAAAAAGCTTGACAATGTTTAATAACACGATCGAACGATGCGTTTTTAAAGTTCTCTCGATCGATGCTGAGAACGAAATAGAAAAAAAAAAGATGTACACATTCGGCATTTAAATTCACAGAGCGATCTTACCGTTGGGAGACATCGAGAGGAAGCGCGTGCAAATCGAGAAGTGGTAGGATATCGGTTTCGAGCTCACCTTCGTCTCGAATAACGCGTCGGTACTATAACTTAGCGAGATCGTGAGAAATTTCTCTTCGGCCGATCTACGACGTTAACCTCTACGCGATGGTAACTTCCTCGCAAGATTGCCGCGAAAGTCACGGGCGTGTCGAGATCTACGCGCGGATAACGACGATCGATTTTATTTATGAATTACGCTCGGAGAACTCGAAATGAAATTTATTTTATTTTTAATTCGATGCCGTTAAAATTTTATCCAAACTAACAAATTTTACGTTCTTTATTCTAAAGAAATTTATATCTACTCAACTGTCAATCAATAGGGTTATCACACCTATATACACGTAGATTAATTCGATTGCGTTTTAATCAATAACAAATTTGGAAAATTCTCACGTTAATATAATATTTTTCATTGATAAAACCAAAGCTAAAAACCAAAAAATAAAAAAAAAAAAAAAAAATTGATCGATCTCTTTTGCGTGGTAAACGATCGCGAGTACAACTCGCTCGCGTTCCCCTTCCTCTTTATTGTACCTCGGCACCGATGATTATACGGATTAACGAGCCGATCGCGGGCTTATTTATAGCGATCGCATTTTCCATTTTTGCACTCGGTCTGTATACGTATTTTTAGAAACTAGATCAAGATGATCAATTATGCGAACTCTCTATCTCTCGCGTGCTCGCACGCGTTTTATGTACACCGCCTAAGTAAATTCTTGCACTTGTGTGCGTGCATATATATATATATATACAACGCGTTGACTTGTTAATTTTATATGCTTTATGGAGTTCTTTGGTTTATTCGCATGGATTATTGGTTAAGTTTTCAAGTTTAGAACGTTTTGAATAACTTTTATAATATAATTAGTAATAATGAGCTTGTAAAATATTGTTAAATTGATTGCTCGATCGTTTATTTAGAAAAATCGACGATTCGAGGAAAGTTCGTACAAAAAATCATTTTGTTTGTTGAGTTAACGAAGCAACGAAAGTTATCGATGAAAAAAAGAAAAATTTTTCCACACAACTTGCAAATCCCATTAAAATTGATGACTTCATATCGACGCGTTTAAAAAATTTTCTCGAAAATCATTACTTTTCATCGAGCGCCGCGCGGGACGTTATCAAGGCCATTAATCTCACTGTACGATTATAATGGCTTCAAAACTTAGACGTTGAACGCTTACCGAACTTTACGCGAAAAAACGTTTCCTCTATTATTTTGCATGTATATTAACGATTAAACTTTATCATTCGCGATAATCGTCGACGTTTAACAATATTTTTAAAATTTCTTACCACGTAAATAATCTAATAAATTCGATAAATATGTCTAATTAATAAATCTAATACGGATTTATAAAAAAATGTTCCATAATGATTCAATAAACGAAATAGAATAAACCGATCCTTTAACCAAAAGCGATGCGAAAGATCTCGCTTAATAAACGTAAAACACGTCTCGCGCCGTCGGCGACGTATAAATGTATAACGTGTAAAAGAGACTTTAGTTGCGCAGTTCTACCGAGAATCCAAGAAAAACGATCTCTTCGTCGCAGGTTTCGCTACGGTGCGTTTATATCCATACGCGAAGGTGTATAGGAAAGAAAAAGGAAGAGAGAAAGGGAGTAAGGTATCGGGAAGTCGCTCGCATGGACCGATGTCGATGCGCGCTTTCAACGATGCGCCTGTTCTGTATATGCGTGTATTAATATAAATTTATGTATATATATATATATATATATTAAGTTATTGGTTCTCCGAGTTCATCGCAGGGTTTGAATCGCGAAGACGATTCGGCAAAGTTCGAAGTGACGGTTTGGATTGTCCTCGATGATACCTTCAAAGGGAGTATTTGGCAAACGGTAATGAAATTGTCGTTTGCGTGATTATTTGCTTTGTTTTATGCCGCTGTGATAAAGAAAAGGATATTAAGTTAATTTTTAGATTAGCCGTTTACGATCGATCGGCGAATTTAATCGCGTGAGAAAAAAATATTTATTTTCAGCGTAGAGCGCATAAGTTTATGTTCGTGATTTAAATATTAAAACTTTGAAGAGATTTTATCAGTCGGCATTGTTATACTTTTTTTTTTTTTTAATATTATCTGAATATTAAATTTTCGACCTATTACTTTATCTAATACAAATTTAATATGATTAGGAAGTAATTAAAATCATTACAAATTTTAATAATTTTTTAAAATAATTAACAGTTTAAAGGTATTTTTACAAAAGACATAAGATTTCATAAATAAAGAAATTTGCCAAGTGCTTGGTCGATGAATATTTTTGGAAGAAATTCAATCCGACCTGAATTTTACTTTATAAGTTCTCGTCTTACCACGAGCTACTATTTTCGTTAAACCCTTTCCTTATTACTTTTTTTTTTCGGGAATCATATTGCAAATTATGATATAACGGTATTTCTTAAAATTTCGAAGTTTTTCGAGACCTTTTAATTGAAATTGTATCGAATGCATGAGTATAGAAATTTTTTAACCCAAAAATTAAGCAAATTGTAAATTATTAATTATTTTAACGTTTTATTATTCTAACTTTTAACATTGAAAAATGAAATACAGGGTAAAGATAAAATTACGATATTCAAGATGAATTTTCAAAACGAAAGCCGGTCCAAAAATATTTTGAAAACAGAAAAATAATAAATTTTCTTGACGAATCGCCCTTTCAAGATAATAAATTACTCTCACTCGGTAATAAATTAAAAAAGTCTCGTAAACAAAAAAACAAAAAAAAAGAAAAATTTCGACTCGCAAAGTAGCGATAAAAATGTCGCACCCCGAAGCCAAAGAAAAAAAAAAAAAAAAACAAATCAAATTTAATCGGTATACAACAAAGAGATTTTAGCGAACTGTTAGATCGTTTATATATGTATATCCTCGCGTACAATGGCGCAACCCTGTATCGTATGAAATCCTTATAAGCAAATCCCATAATAGATCCCAACGAAGACGATGACGAAGAAGACGAAGGAATACGCTATCGGTTGCTCGTTTTAAATAATGCAAAGCTAGCGAGAGAATGAGAGAGAGAGAACGAGTTTGAATATGCGTTGTACGTATAGACCCACGAGCGAGAGAGAAAAAGAGAAGGAGAACCGTATAGCTTGTCACGGGATTAAGAAAGGTATGCGTGCTTGGCTCGCGTATATATATATATATATATACACGTATGCCGAGCCCTCGTATCCAGACTTTTCTTCCAACTGTGTGTAAGAAAGAGAGAGAGAAAGAGAGAGAGAGAGAAACTACTTCTTG
This sequence comes from Chalcis sispes, assembly GCA_949987625.1. Classification (NCBI taxonomy): domain Eukaryota; kingdom Metazoa; phylum Arthropoda; class Insecta; order Hymenoptera; family Chalcididae; genus Chalcis; species Chalcis sispes. The sequence goes on along the minus strand of OX465097.1, from coordinate 66,392,219 downwards.
CCTGAGTGTGTATCGTACTTACATATATATATATATATATATATATATATATATATATATATATATATATATATTCATGTGTATATACAAGTACTCCGTTTCTCGCGCCGGTCGCTCTTATTCCCGTCTCTGTGTTTCTTTTAATTTTTTTCTCCTCTTAACCCCTCCCCCTCCCCCTCTTTCTCTCGCGTTTCTTTCTTTCGAAACGGTGGATATGGTAAAAAGAGGTGCGAGTCGAAAGTACCTTCTCACTGCATGTATACATATATATATATATATATATATATATATATATATATATATATATATATATATATATATATATATATATATATATATATACTCTCGCGATGTTGTTCGGTATTTTTGGATGCTTCGATGTATATGTATAATATAATGTACCACTATGTGTATACGTGTATTGGGATGCCTTTGTTTTTAAAATTAATTAAATCTAAAACGTTGTTTTGCCTTTTGTTTTTATCAAGAGCTGTCGCGGAGAATGAAAACGTTTGCGATAAAAGCTTAAAAGTAATGAGGATTGTTTACGATTATCTTCTTTTTGCATATTATCCAACGAGTATCCTTAGCTTAATCGATAAATAAAGGTTTAAAAAAAAAATTTATTAAATTTATTCGCGGTATAGATACTACCCTATACCAGTTACCACCGAAATAACACAAACAAATCTTGCCACCGTTTCCAATTTTAACCCTACGAATAAATATTTAACGGCGTTACTTTATTTTATCCAAACGCGCCGATAACTTGTTTTTATTCGTCCATCTAAAAAAGAAATGGGAAAAAAAAAAAAAAATTAAACACGATTCTCCGTTATCCGAATTATCGTCTCGAAGAAGAAAGAAAGAAAGAATAAAAAAGAATCCACGTTCTATCGATGATTACGCGATATCCATCTCTATCTCTCGAGCAAAAGTATACTTATCCATCCGTCGATCCATCTTACATACCCATTTATCTATCTATTCATCTATTCCTTTGTCTAGCGTTCACTTGTCTCCGCGTTTCCTTCTTTTACCTGCACCACCGAATCATCATCGTCGTCGTCGTCATCGTTCACAAAAATAGAGCAAGAGATTCTCTCTCTTTCTCTTTAACATCTCAAGGAGGTTCGGCTTCTTACTTTTCCTTCTCTCTCTCTCTCTTTCTCTTTTTCTCTCTAATCGTTAACCCTTTCTCCAAGCTGTATACAGCTTTGTTCTTGTGCCTTTTTTCTCCTCCTCGTTGACAACGCGTATATCCTACACGACTATCCTCGGCTAAAGGACGCAGGGCCGATTAAAAGGGGGTTGGCTCGCAAGTGCGCTTTTGTACGTACCGCGGATGTGTGCACTTAATAATTCTCGAAAGAAAGAGAGAGAGAGAGAGAGAGAGAGAGAGAGAGAGAACTTGACAATCGTCGAAGGTTTTACTCGAGGGTACTTATTATCGATACGCAAACCCTCGACGATGAGAAAGTCGAGCTATTTTACTTCTTCGGATTACGGTGAATTTTTTAGGTGAGGGTGTAAAGATTATACGGGCTATTTTTGGATCTTTTACGAGCGATATTTCTTCAATTCTTAGGTAAAAAATAGTTTTTTTTTTTCTTTTTAACAAACATACGCAACATAAGTACTAATAATAATTATTTAAAGAAAATGAAAAATTTAACATTGATTGCGAGAAAAAAAAGGTTAATATTAAAGTTATATGTGTATGTGAACAACCGCATAAAATTTGATACGTCTTTTTTATAATATTAATTTAATTAATTTTGACGTTTTTTCTTATAATGTTCAAGTTTTATAAATAAGAGAATACAATAAAAGTTACTATTATCTCCAGACGTCTGATAAATAATCCAAAGATCGAATTTTTTTTCTTTAATTTAGTAACGCAGATGATTGTTCATCAACGTCTACTGTTTTTATTAAAATGTTGCACATGTCCAGTGCAACTTGACAATAATAAGTGCTAATATATCGCAAAAAAGGTACAATCTATGTACAACTCGGCGATAAAACCAGTGTCGACATCTCTCAGCCTCGTTCGCTAGCACCTCTCGAGCGTTTACGTCTTCCTTCCTTCCCGTTCGCGGGTAAGGAAAATCCCTGCACGCTCCCGTCGAACGCGCGCGCGAACACACTGTATACTTGGCGCGCGGCCAAGAAGAATACGCGATATCCGTGTGTATATATATATATATACACTGTTAAATATGCAACCGCGATTAAAAGAGAAGTAAACCGCGTCGAGAGAGGAACAGGCAGACAGAGAGAGAGAGAGAGACTTGGCACGTTGCGATGCTTAAAAAAGAAAAATAATAAAGATAAACGTCGATGTACAATAAAAAAAAAAAAAAGAAAGATAAGGAGAGAGAGAGAGTTTAAGTGGGCGTAAGATAGACAGCGGTTTAGGCTTTCTCGAGCCTTTGAATTTTCTTGGTGTGAGGTTTTGATTTTGGGTAGCGGTGAATTAAGTGCCTATGCGATCGAAGCGATGAATATTTGATTTTTAATTAAAGAGGATTTTTTTCATTATTTAAAGATTACTTTGAACTTAAAAAACTTTCTTTCTTTGATTATAGCTTCGTGGATAAACGGAGCTACAATTATTTTAAAATGATTGGTGTCGAATATTCAAAAAAAAAAAAAGAAAAAAAAATGAAACTCGACGTTCGCTTTGATTTTTAGAATTCGATAATTTATTGACAAAGTATCCGCTGTCTAGACCGTAAACCAACACCAAGAGCCTCGAGGAGTAAAATTTATCATTAGATATTTACTTAAGCGACGGAATAAATATTACGTATATGTATATGTCGATACGCTGTTAAAAGAATGTAAGTCGTCTGTGTTACGGTTGTTGAAATTATTTAACCAAAAAATAATTTTTAATTATGTCGAAAGTACTTTCCATAAAAATATCCAAACGAATAACGATAAGTCTACGATGCCGAAAAAGCTCACAAAATCCACATCGCGCCCAACCTTCTCATTCGGCGTCCAGCCATCGATGAATCCCCGCTAGCTGGTGCACGATATCTCGGTTACGTACACCAACGCACACGCTGTGCCGTACACCAACGTATATAAGTCAACGACGTACCTTAGTATCGGCTCGTGATAGTCGCGCTCCTCGGCGGCTGCGCTCAGGAAGCCGGGCGCGTCATTGACCGCGGTCGAGGTGGAGCCCCGAGGTGACCTCGGGCCACCCTCCGGTTCCCCGATCAACACCTCCGTACGGCCATTCTGGAAGGGACTGCTGGCACGACGTTCGCCCGATCGGACGCCGTCCACTTGCAGACTTGGCTGCAGCTGTGGATTTTATCAAGCGGTTTTCATATTTTATTTTTTTATCGACTTGGAGTTTCGATCAATATTTCTTTTCTTTTATTTTATTTTATTTTTTTTAATTTAAAACAAGCGTAACCATTTGAAATATTGTTATCGATTTTTAAGGACAGCATAAATTATCGAAAAGCATACAGCATCGATTCGCGTATCGGATAAATTTGATTATACGAACCACAAGATCCGCGTCTTCGGGACAGCTCTGCTGCTTCTCTAGGGCCGTCCGTTGTTCCGGCGACTCTTGACCGATGCCCTTTGGGATCGTACCGTTGCTTAACTTCGCCGGATATGCATTCGGCGTCGTACTTGGCTCTCTGACAAAAAAATCGTTATTTTATCTTATTTAAAATGTATTAATATTACGCTGAATTATTTCATTTGTTTGAAAATTGTTTGCAACAGCGTGTGCATTTTATTAGAAAGTAAAAATAAAAATAAAATGTGCATTATTTATTTACGGAATTGCAATGTTAAAAATGAAAATTTTTTTTTTTTTTTAACGCGATATAAATTTTAGTATACGCACATTTTAAGAATAATCGATTCATCGAATGAAAGATTTTTAATTATATTCTTTAAAAATAAGATCGCTTCGTTTATCGAAAAAAATTTTTTTTATAATATGTATGTATATACGTGTATTCCAAACTCCGCACAATGGCAAACAATGCAACATTTCATTTGCACAATGCTATCCCCTAGTAACCCACAAAAAAGAAAAAGAAAATCCGAAGAATAGTCCGAAGGAACACTTTTAAAAAAAAAGAAAATACGGAAACTGCCTCCTTACTCTCCATTCTTCTATCTTTCAGACAACGTACAATATAGATCTACGCAAGAAAACGCAAGGAACAATAATAATAAAAAAAAATAGAAAAATAAGAAGAAGCAGAAGAAAAAAAGCAAGGAGCCGACTACACGCGGTGCACGAAAGCAAACCACAGAAAAAAGATAGAAAGAGAGAAAGGATGTATTATTGCTCATCAAGTCGAGTACTAACGTGTCCCTCTTCATAAAAAGGTACGAGCGTGAGCGCGAGCGCGAGCGAGCGAACAATAAGAACAAAAAATAAAATAAAGAAACGCGAAAACGCGGAGAGAGAAGGGTACATAAAGGGAAAAATAAGATGAAGAAGAAGATGAAGGAAGTGGTAGGAAAAACCGCGTACATATACGTACACGTATAAATCGCTCGCTCGATCAAGAACAATGAAAAAGCGAGCACTCGTCTACGTATACGTGCACGAGGAAAGCACGCCGATCTATATATCCGTTCGGTTATACTCTCTCGTACTACACACGTATCGGTTGTACCGATCGTTAGCTCTCCCTCCCCACCCCCACCTGCCCTCCTCCTCCTCCTCCTCCTCCTCCTCCTCCACCACGCGAGAGCTTACGAAACGCGCCGCGGCGAGAGACCTTGTCCCCTTCGAGAAGAAAAGAAAGTACGCGGTGCCCTTGCCACGCGAGGAAGAAAGACGCGGGAGCCGCGCGATCGAGAAAGTCTGTGAGAGAGAGAGAGAGAGAGAGAGAGATTGTGTAAGGGGTGGCAGTGTCAGCAGGGTGACAAGTTGTTGTTGATGATGTAATTTTCTTTTTTTAGGGGTCGGAGGGGGGGGGGGGTTGTGCGGGAGGTTTGTTTTGAGAGAATGTTCCTTTTTTCCGGTCGGTGCTGGAAAAGAAAGCGGGAAGCCTTTCTTTTTTACTTTTAAATTTTTGATTATCCAATTTAAAAATAAAGTACAATTGGATTGGATTACAAAGAATATAATAGCGATGAAAACGAGCGAGTTTTTTCAAAGGGCACGTGTTTGCGTTCGCGCTCGCAAATTCGTTTTCTTTATCGAAGGTATGCGCTTGTATCTTAAAAAATAAGGAATTTTACGCGAATACCGAACATAAAGTCGCGAAATAACAGCGTTTACTAAATTCACAATCTTTCCCTCGTTTTCCTCCTCTCGATCTTTTAGATATATCCGAAACTCGACAGACAGTCATTTTGCCGTAAAATGTGCAACGTAAAGACACGCGCATAACGATTTTAAAACGATTTTAAACTTTTGCAAGATTTTAGTCTTGTCTGTAAAATCCGCGCGTATGTGATGTAACGTGTATGAGCGCGCGCGTGTTGTTATTCGTGTGGGAAAAAATATTCATTGTTACTTTGTATTTTTTTTTTAAAATGAAAATTTACGATATGAGGAAAAAAGAGAATTCTATCGTTATATTACGCATTAAAATTCTAGGAAGTCAATGTAAATTTATTTAGTTGAACGCGGATTAAATTAATTTGTATAATATAGTTTCATGTAAAATTTATTTATAAAATAACGACGCGTTACACTTCAGCAGATTTATCGTTTCAAATTAAAGTTATATAGTTAAACTCAAAAAAAAAAAAAAAAAAAAAAAAAAAAATCACGCAGCAACAAAAAATACGATAACACACTCACTTGTCGGTAAGCGTCACCGTGATCTGGTTGCTCGTCGCATCTTTCCCCAATGGCTCGTCGCTCGTCGAAGGGGCTCCACCTTCTGTTATCTGCAATAATCAAATATTTTCATTATTCAGCGTTATTTTTATTTTCGGCATAAAATTGAGAAGGGTAAAGGGTGAATCAATTTCTTTAATTCTCGTTTAATAAGCTTTAACACATCGTTCAATAAGTCCCGAGACTAACCCAGAGATGGTGCTAGTAGTACCAAACTGGCCACGTTCCCATAGAGTGCGAACCTTTACATGAAACGTGTAAAAATTTCACGTCGATCGAATCACAGATAGCAGAGTTATCGAGGTTAGAGTAAAGTCGCTTTGTAATTTGTTTGAAAAATGGAATAAAGCGAGTTTCGCGTGTTGATAAAACATTGTTTTTTAATGGGTAAAAACACCGTAGAAGCCCAGCAATGGCTTGAAAAACATTACCCGGACTCCTCTCCATCCAAACCAACAATTTGTCGTTGGTGTTTGTGGCTGAGTTTAAACGTGGTCGTACGGACACAAACAATGCGGAACGTTCGGGTAGGCCATTGGAAGCCGTTACACAGGAAAATGTGAGTGAAGTGTTAAAAATTGTAATGAAAAATCGCAAAGTGAAGGTCCGTGAGATTGCAGAAATGACACAGATATCATCTGGAAGCGTATTTACAATCCTTCATGAAAAATTGAGCATGAAAAAGGTTTTTTCCAAGTGGGTGCCGCGATTGCACCAATGCACCATGCCACAAGTCCATGAAAACAATGGCAAAATTGAACGAATTGGGCTTTGATTTGCTTCCCCACCCCCCGTATTTGCCAGATTTAGCCCCCAGCGACTACTGGCTCTTTGCTGATCTCAAAAAAATGCTCCAGGGAAAAAAATTTGGCTCGAATGAGGAGGTCATTGCCGAAACTGAAGCCTATTTTGAAGCAAAGGATAAATCCTTCTATAAAAATGGTATAGAAATGTTGGAAAGGCGTTGGAAAGATTGTATCACTCTAAAAGGAGATTATATTGATGAATAAAAATGATTTTTGAAAAAAAATGTTGTTTTCGTTGTTAGTCTCGGGACTTATTGAACGATGTGTTACTTGTCAAAAGGTGTCGCTCAAACTGATTGTATACGTTTTAAAGTTTTGATCGTTAGAGCGGATAAATGATAATTAATCGATAGGAAAATAATACTATCGATAAACTATGCTCTGTTATAACGCTGGTTATTTCATAGTAATCGACAAGCTTTACAAATTATCATCTTCGCATCGTAACAGCACAGCCGCAGAATAAATAAATATACAACCGTGCTTAAACTGCATCTTGCAAGATACTACGTAACCATATATAAAAAACACACGCATACATACTTCAATAGCGCTTTACGCTCCATATTCTCAATCGTCGCGCAAGCTTCTCGAAAATAATAAAACCGAAAAACAAAAATCTTGATAACAAAGCCCGTCAAATCGCGCCGAAGTAAAAACAATACATTCGACGAAACATTAGAAAAGAAAAGAAAAAAAAAAAAAAAGAAGAAGAAATAACAGTAGGAGGTAAAAAAAAAAAAAAGAAACACAAAGCCGGTGGCTAATCACGAGCGCGGATCGGTCATTGCATAACGATGGAAGAAGCAGAAAAAGAACCAAGAATACGACGAGAGATACAGAGAGAGAGAGAGAGAGAGAGAGAGAGAAAAGAGAAAAAGAAGAAGCCGGCGAAACGGAAATCGGAAATTTATGTCAGCGCGTGCCAAAGACGCGCTCGCGCATACGCAATCAAGGTCGCGAGAGAATTCTCCCGCGTATTTATTCAGCTTGCTTTGTTTTTTTCTTTTTTTTGCCGAACGGTATAAAGGATGCGTTTTATGCGGCAGTATTACCTCGTAGTTCTTCTTCACCTTTTTTTTTTTTTTTTTTTTTTTTTTGTTTTTTTTTTTAATGAAAATTTGAACACCGTTGTAAAAAAATGTAGGTTTTTTTTTGTATTTCGATCGTTGAATTTTTTAACGGTAAATTAATTTTATGTTAAATAAATAGTTATACGTAAATAAAATATATTTCTTACGAATGTATTTACCGAAATTACACGTTTGAGTCTTGATAAATAAGACAATTTTTTTTGCAAATCTTGCGATTATTAATTTGAATTCGAAGATGACTCGCAATTATACGTTTGATATTTAAAATTTAAATTAACTTTACCATCTATAGATATCGATGCACCAGCCATATCTGACAGTTTCAATTAAGCAGCTTTATGTTTACGTAAAGGTATACGCGAAATAAAATTGTCATTTCTTTAAACGATTATAATTCAAGTAAGCGTTTGTTTTTGTCGTAATTGGTGGCTAATTAATTATTATTCTTTTATTGAATTACTTCATAAAGCCATTTTCTTCATAATTATAATTTTGATAAAACTTTTGCGATTCTTTAATTTGTTACATCTTTTTTTCTTGTTCGCTACTTTCGAAAAAAAAAAAAAAATGTAATCGAGGTTCGCGAACAATTGTATTCGTTTCAACAAAGTGCTAACAACGACTGAGATATCCATAATTAATTCTATAATTTTATATGGGAATGTATGCAGCGGTATATAAACGGTTACGACTTCCATCGCAAATATAGACATCCGCGCACGCTTGTATAAATTTATAGGACGCGCGCTCGGAGTATTAAATACATTTTTATGCATATATATACTGTATATGTGTGTATATGCGCTCGCGAGCTCTGCGATTTTTTCTTACTTTTTTTACTCGCTATCGAAGACGAACGTTTTATTCTTTTTCGCCAGCGACGCAACAACGATTTAACGTTGCATATTCGACTATTTTAATGTTTACAAAGACGAAATGGAAAAGTATTATTAAACGATAATTAAGCGTTTTATTGGTAAAATATCAAAGGAGTAAGTGAAAGCGACGCGCTTCGTCTTCAGCGACGATAAAAGGTGAATCATCGCGTTTGAAAGAATAAAAAAAATATCAACGGATGAGTAATACTCGCCGAGTGAATGAAGTATCAGAAAGAATCAACTATATTGTTTATTCGTATTCGATTGATTTAAAAGATTAATAAATAATTAAACTGATAATTAAAATCAAATCAAACCTTATACAGTTTGTAACAATTTTACGCATATAATTGTAAAGAATTTACACGACGAAAGAATCCATTCGCCGGGATATGCATTTTAATTATCACCTTCAAGACAAGATTAACTATAAGCTCTAAAGATGGGTTTATGATTAGTTCCTCTATTCTGCAGAAACACTTTCGCGTGTCGACTTTCTTAACGAGCATAACGAAAAATTTATCGTTTTCATAAGGGAAAGAAATAAATAATTACGTTGTTTCGTAACACTTTTTAGATATTAAAGGTACGTGTGATTGCTTATACTAAACATTTTACGTCGTCGTTTTATTATTATTATTTTTTCTTTTTTATACATCTGTTTTCGAAATAATATCTCATCGAGTCACTAAAAAACCTCTAAGTAAAAGTTTTAATTTCAGTTTAAAATCACGGGTTAATTATGTCGATTATTTTGTAACTTGAATTACGTCGTATAAGAGGGAAAAAAAAAATATTCTTTTTATCATCGAATAAAATGGCAGTTGCGAGAATCGTAAAAATGACTATTATGTAATTAAGTTTTTTAAGTTTGAGCTCGAAATTTAAGAAACGTTACCTATAATTGAAACGTTTTACGATTGCCGATTTTGTATTATAAATATCGTCGAGTTTGCGATTGTTTTGTGCTTTGATACTTTTATTTTTGTGTATAAATGTGTATTTTTTTACGAGGATTAATTTATCCGTTAATTTGCGTAGTAATTTTTATTTTTAATATAATTAAATTTAATCTTTAAAATTTTTAATTTTTAGCACAGTATCTCGTCGTAAACTTTTTCTTTTCAATTTTTTATTGACAATTCGACATTCAAACGATACTAAAATATAAAAATTGTAACCAAACCGTCTTAACATTGTTCTTGATCATCAGAGAACATTAAAATACACAAAACGCAGATTATTCAGTTTTTAAAGATTTTTCCCTCTTCAAAAAAAAAAAATAAGTAAACAAATAAATAAATAAATAAATAATAATAATAAAAAATAAAAATGAAATAAAATAAAAAAAGAAAGAAAAAATTTAAAAACCAGTTCCGACGACTCATTTTGAACTAAAACGAACGATCTCTCAAATTCACTACCAAACTTTTCACAACCCCTATCCTCTTTCCAGCCCCTCCCCTAAAAGTATAAAAGCCACTCACCCATAGCGTTAATCAAACGAGCTACGTTTCCAAACTCTAACTCTTCCTTTCCTTTCCTTTTTTTTTTTTTCTTTCTTTATCCTTTCCGTTCATTCATTCGCGATAGTCGCGTGGATTAGCGCCGCGAGAGATTTTCCGGGATTTCGGCATCGATTATGCGGCTGCTAAAGACTGAGAGAGAGAGAGAGAGAGGGGGTGAGTTAACCTACATTTTAATTGAGAATTGCAACGGTGGGTCCTAGATTTATCGCGGCGTTATAACGCGCTTTTCAACAACGCGCGCGCGCAATGGATTATTATTATTATAAGTCCTGGGACTTAAGGAATTTTCTTTGATTGATCTCGAGCGAAATAATTCCCTTTATATACTATGTGCTTTATGGGAATGCAAAAAGCTTCTATTTTTGTTAAAATCTTACGATTCATTTCTCAATTTTTTTTTTTTTTTGTCCTATTTTAATTGCTATATGACTTAAACACTCGAAGAAGTTTGTTGTTTCTTTTAATAGTATCTCCGTTTCGACCTTTGTAACGTTTTATAATGAATTATGTCGAGTTTTTTTTTTTTTTTTTTAAGCAGTGAGAATCGAAAAATAAATGTAATTTGTTGTCTTTGTAGTTTACAAATTATTACAAATAAGGTTTATATTTCTATTTTTGAACTAAATAAAATTTTTTTTATAAATTGATATTAAATGCGATAAAATAGTACAGAATTCTTATTAATAATAAATTGTAACATAAAACATTTTTACTGCATGGATGATATTTTTATTACTAGGCCTTTGCTAAAATGATTTGAATGAATTTTTTTGTAAAAAATATTTTGATTACGTTATCGATTGTAATTATTACAAATAAAAACAAACATATGAATTTTTAAGCAATTGTTTTTTATTCCAATTCGATTGCACATAAACTATGTTCTGATATCATTACACGGAGAATCGTTGCATTGAAATAAGTAAATATATATATGAAAGAATATTTAGTTATCGAGCAAAATAATAATTTTCCGACCCAAATAAATCGCGCACAATGAAAAGGGAAGTCGGCTTCACTTTCATATAAATAAGTTATAAAATTCACCGTTGGTCGATAAATATATAACAAACGCGAAACTATTCAAATCGTCAAACTTTCATCTACAAATATCGTTGATTATATTTTGCTCATCAAAAATTCAAAATAAAACGCATCGTAAAATTTCCATATAACCGACATCCATGATTTCGCTTAAACAACAAGACGTAATACGTGCTCTCGAAAAAGAAAGGAATAAAACCTCTCTCTCTCTCTCTCTCTCTCTATCTATCCGTATTCCGTACAAGAAAAACAAAAATAAAAAAATATAAAGAAAATCCGAGTCTCTCGCACGCGTCGCAGCTGGCCTATACGCATGTATATACGGTACTTTAAACTATACACGCACTCGTTCAAACCCACGCACACGCACACACACACACACACACACACATGCACGTACAGAGCTATAAAGAACAAGTGTGTATGTGTATATACATATATGTAAAGAGGCTCGTTACAAGCTTCGACTCTTACCTGTTGATGCAATATCGCCTGGATATCTCGGGGCTGGATTCTTCGTAGTTCGGTCAGCCTTTGCAGTCGTTCTCTCGCGCCTCTGCAAATAATTTTTTTGTTTTCTTTTTTTGTTTTCTTCTCTTTCTCTTCTTCTTTTTTTTTTTTTTTTTTTTTTTTTTTTCGTTCCGCGATGTTATAATATATATGTAATTATTTTTAACGAGCTTCTCATCCCACGTCTTTCCCTTTACGTTTACGGAATATTCGCGTTCGTGTATACTCGCACTTTCGATACGATACCACAGGCTACGTGTGCACTAGTTAGCGCGTTGCGTTGGGACGAGTTCCGTTTTATTATTTACGCGCGATTGATGTGTACGCGGTTTAAGCGGGTCACTTTTTGAACTGGTTACATTATCGCTCGTAATTTTTCGAGATCGTGGAAAGGATGCTTCGTTTTCTTTTTTTTTTTTTGCGCGTTATTGCGATTGATGCTTTATCGGACATTAATATGCTGAAATATGTTTATTTTTTTTTTTTTTCTAATAAATTTTATTAGCATAGTAAGTGCATACAACGTTTGCGTTTTTTGGTTAAAAGAATAAAGTATTTTTTCTATTTAATAAACATATACATACGTCGCGGAATGAATAATGTCGGCCTCAATTATGAATTCGTTTGAAGCGGAAATTATTTTAAAGTGAATTTTCATATTTTTCTCCACGAGCACATTACGCATACTATAAAATGGTTCGCACGCGGTTATTTCTGGATTTTTGTACCCGTAAACTGTATGCTTTCTCTTTGAAAATTTTAGGACATGAAAATCCGCGCTATTTTAATTAATGTAGTCTTCTTTTGATGGAATCACCGCGTTCAAAGTTAGAATTAGTCTTCTGTAATCAATTAAGAATCTACAAAATCCGACCAATGGTATCGATTAATTTGTGGTTTCTTTTATTTTAATATTATTTAAACGAGAATTGATTGATGAATTTTGAAAATTTGTGTTCAACGAATGTTACATATATCGTGAATTATCATCGTTATTTTGTGGTCCATTCTCAAATAATTTTGTGAACGAAAATTCAACGCCATTATTTTTTCAAGTAACAAAATGACAATTTGAAAGAAAATCATGTGCTCTAGAAGAAATATAAAATCTACTTCGCTTGAAATAAAGTTAACTCGAGAGAAAAATTTTCTTGCCTCCAAATATTTCAGAGTGCATAAGTAAATTTTGATTTCGCGTATATTTCTTGAATTTGCAAGGAAATACAAGCGATATGACATTGAAATTTTCATTAAAAAAAATGAAAGCCGTTTGAAAATTTTTATTTTACATAGCCGCAAGTTACAATGAACTCAATGAATAGTTAAAAAGTTAAAAGAAAAAAAAAAAAAACAAAGCAATATAAAAAGAGTCAAGTTAGTCTGAATAAAAAAAAAAAAAAAAAAAAAAAAAAAAGAACTTTGGTTGTCTGAACGTCGACTACTTCTCTCTCCGTTAATTAAAGAATATACTTTCAAAAGAAAACTCACCTCTCGACGGCGATGACCCAAGCGTCCCTGATTCCCCCGGCGTTTGGTCCATCCAATACTTCTACCACAAAACGAGCTTAATTAGTTTAGCAAAAGAAATATTTTATATTTATTATTTTATATTACATAATTATTAATTTATTATATTCATTCGATCTGAAAATATTTAGTACAACGCTATTTTATTTTATTTTTTAATAATGTTTCGCAAGATAATTTAAATTTTTATCTTTTTTCACTTTTCATCAAGGAAACGTTAAGTTTAATAAATTTCGTGTGCATTTTGATATACTACGATGCCGCTCGAGTGTTTTTTTTATTAATAAAATATGCATATATTTCATAATTAATTAAATTTAATTAAAAACAAGACATTTAAAACAAGAGTATAATTCAATCTAATGTTATAAAATTTTTAAAAGTGCCGCAGGATTGCAGACGGACGGATATGACGTTAAAATAGATTTATATCTAACAAAGCATTAATTAGCAACAAGGCCAGACACAATCACACAATCAATTCACGTGCTTAACTCGATAATTATATTGCACAGGAAAGACAGGTAAGGTGTCAAAATTATCAATATTCCCCGGTACGAAAGAAACTCGTTCACCATTCATTGATCGCATGTATTTTTAAGCTTAACCTAACGACGGTCAGCGATTCTTTTGTTTTTTTTTTTTTTTTTCTTTCTTTTCGGTTTCTATCTCTCTTTCGATCTCGGTTCGATTTTTTTCTATTAAAGTCTCGATGCGATCTTATTTTACATCCTCGTAAAAATAAAGCCCAAAAATGCCCGAGAGTATCTCTCTCCTCTCCTTCGGAGTTTCAGCCACGTGATAGAATCAATTATTCCTCGAGGCTATTTCAACTCGAAATAGCGAATATGTAATCCCCTTGCGCGCGACCAATTCTCAAAGGTCAAGGAACAATATTTCCACTTCCGGCCTCGTTGCGCGCGAGGCTCCTTTCTCCCGACGAACTCACTTTTTTTTTTTTCTCTCTCTCTCTACCACCGGCGCGCGCTCCAGTTCGCACACTGGTATGCATGTGTGCGCGCGAGGAAGAAAAAAAAGAAAGAATGAAGAGGGGAGGGGGAGGGGAGAATTTTATTACGTTTTCGGATTTACATAGCAAAGGAGCTAATTTTTGGCGGGGCTACTACGTGTGTTCGAGTCTAACATCCGAAAGAGAACCGCACCCGGTGTATTTTGTATAATTAGTCCTTTATTTATTTATTTTTTTCTTTTTCTTTCCTTTTTGTTTTGTTTCGTTATCGTTGTCGGAGTTGACTGCTTTTTAGCTTAACTTTGAGACCCGTTCGCTGCTGGTACGAACAATTTTATGAGGTTAGAACTTGTGTGCGAGAATTTTAATGGGTTTCATGCTCTAAGGTTGATTTTACTGTAGTTCTAAAGTACGACGATCGTATAATTACAAAACTAGCTTATTTTTGGGCGTTTAATTTGGATTTAAAATAATAGAAAGGAAGAAAAAAGTAATTGACTTTGAGTTTTTAACTTTGTTATTTCGGTTGCACTTTAGAACTGTAAAGTATTATAATTATAATAATAATTTAAATTAAATTATTTTAAATGATTAATAATTTTTAAACGTTGTAAAATTTTTCAACAATAACGTTTGAAGAATTATCCGCTAAAAAAGCGATTTAAAATCTCCCCCTACCCTCCGAAAAAAGTTTAGTCTAGCTTTTGAAAAATTCAATACTTCGGTAAAAAATTTGTTCGCTGATACGATTATTCAAAAATACAATGTACGCTAATTCCATTGAAAGAAAATGGATTAAACAATGGAAATCTATCAGTGAAAAATGATTAAAAAAAAGGTGTCCCCTATAGATACATATAGATGTATACAGATGTATACTTTTTTTATTGAATAAACCTAATTTTGTTTAGAATTTGACATTATTTTTAAACAGTACAGTAACTCGTCCACTTTTTTTCTCCCTTTACAATAAACCGTTTCCATCAAAAGATGAACTATTTTTATGAAAATCCTTGGCCTGGAAAAAAAAAACCATATTTCAATGTTAGATAAGTCAGGCTGGAGGAAGATAGTTCGTTGATAGTTCGTGCGGCTCGCGAGTTCCGCTGTTTTTCGTGTTAATGAGTGCATTGTATGTTAAGATTAGTAAAAAAGAAAAAAAAATAATATATTGTACACACAGAGGAGATTCTCATAAATCGCATGAAGAAGAAATTAGTCGGTTAAATTAACCAAATAGATCGGCACGTGCGAGACATTTATTTTGCTTAATAACATGCGAACTTTATTGTTTTGATCTAAATTCTATTTACTAAAATTATGAATAAATAATTAGATTTTAATCATTTAATTATCACGATATTGTAACAAAATGAATTTTTTATACAAGTGATATAATTTTATAAGAAATATAAAAATAGTGAAAATAAAAATGAGATTATTGAAATTTCATAAACTTAATAATGATAAACAAAAAAAAAAAATACATTAAAAAAAAAAATACAAATTTATTATCAAACAGAAAAGCAATTAAAATCCGTCCTTTATCCGTCACTTAGAATAAACGTGATCTTGAATTCGTGAATATTCCCAATCGACATATTGTTTCCGTGTAGCCTTCATTGCATAAAACAACTGTTATGGAAAGATGCATTTAACGCGTTTCTCACAATTCGAATCCACGAATATAACAAATTATTCTTACATAAAAAATCACTCGGAAGCATTAGATAACTCTTGCAACGAGCTTCCTCATCCGCATCTACAATAACAAAATGAGAAAATAAAAAAGCCGCACAAACGAAAAAACTCGGTTGCAAAAAAAAAAAAAAAAAAAAAAGAAAAAGAAAACCATCGTGCAAGATAAAACCTGTACCATCGCACGAGTAGGAACGAAAGGAGGCAGTTCTCCTTCCGTTCTCCTCCTCGTCGTCCTCGTCGTCGATAAACTTTATCGAGGAGAGATCGAAATGTCGCGCGACGTCGTCCGGACTATCGAACGTCCCGTCGACCGGATCGACGATCAAAGCCGATCTCCAAGAGCAATCGCTCAATGCCGGTGATTTCGGCCGACTGGATATGCGAGAATCGCTGTTGCATCCGCACCAGGAGATACGTTGTAGAAGCGAGGATACGCGAGACTTTCCACCCCCGCGTAAACTTCGACGCTTTACTTCGAGATCGTCCTTGCTAACTTTTATCGGCTCGGGATGGGACTTTTCATTCGCTTGCACTTTCCCTTGCATTTTATTTTCCTCGTTCGTCATTGTCCAACGCGTATCAGCTGTTACTTCTTTATTTGTTCTTTCTTTCACTCTTATTTTTTTTTTTTTTTTTTTTTTTTTTTTTTTTTTTTTGGTTTTGCAAGTATTAGATTTTGCTTTTTTCTTTTTTAAGATAGTCTAGCCTTTTTGAACATTTTCATTCAATTATTAAGTTTAACGATGTCTTTTATTTTGTTTAGCGAATCGATGCTAACAAATCTGTAAGATAATGTTTTTATTTTCAGTGTTAATGTAGTTGGTTTTGTCTTAAAATTTTGAATACGCATGTCTAAATTAAATGATTTATTAAACAATTCGTAAATTATTAAATTTTTTATTTTTTAAAAATAAAACAAAGTTAAATAACTGCAGCTACAGTCTTTTGAATGCCGACAAACGAAAAAAATGAAGCTTCTACAAAGTTAAATAGGTACGTTTCAAAGACTTTTGTATTTATTAAAGTTTTATTAAGCTCTTGCCAGCATTTAAAAGTTTTTAATTCAAATTTTTTTTTTTTTTTTGTAAAATCTTTACTATTTAGTTTGCTTAAAATGTTTTATTTTATTTTCAATTTTTGACGTTTAAGAGCTTTTCATCTTTTCGTTAATGCAATAGTTATTTATATTTCTTTTGTCATAAATTTTCACGAGTACAATTTTGCATTCGTTGAAAAGATAATAATTTTCAGATTTAAGGCAGCGAGATCGTTCAAAAATTTCATACTAAAATATTTTCACTTGCGCATATGGATATAAGTAAAATAAAAAAAAAAAACAAAAAAAAAAAAACCAATTATCAAAATTGATATCCGCGTTCAACGTAAAAATGTATTTCGAGTAATTTAAATCTCCGTGTTGGATATCATAGAAATGTTGATTTGAAACAAGAAAACGTTGCATCTTGTTTTCATTCAAATCGATACCCCAAAAATCAGCTAAGTACAGGTATTCGCAAAAAAAAAAATAAAAAAAGAGACAAAGCGTCGCCCAATTTCTCTCACCATTTTCTAATCAAAATCGATCCTTGTCGTCGTTATCCATATTGGTCATTCTCTCGTTTTTTTCGCTTTCTTAACCCAAACGGCAAACAACATGCAAAAAGAAAGATGCGACACACACACACACACACACACACGCCGTACTCGGAAGGATAAAGTTATAGTTGAAGAGAAAGAGAGAGAAAGAGAGAAAGAGAGAGAGAGAGAGAGAGAGAGAGAGAGAGATGGCTTTCACGTGTCAACGCGCGAGAGTAAGGCTGGCTTTTCCACGGCGACAAAGGCGCGGCGACGGCGGTGGTAGTGTGCGTAGTCTGGCAATCAGCGCGCCATTTCCATAATGCGTCGCGTGGCCTCAGCGCGCGCGAGTTTCCATCGGCACGTTTTCCTTCCTTTTCCTCATTCTTCTCTCTCTCTCTCTCTCTACCTCTCTCTCTCTCTCACTCTCTTCCCCTTCTACAGCAGCTTTCGTTCCGAGCAATTGTAGCGCTTTCATCCCAACGGAAAAGCTGCCGGTTGCAGCGACCCTTCTCTCTCTCTCTCTCTCTCTCTCTCTCTCTCTCTCTTTCTCTCTCTCCCTCTACCTCTTTCTCTCTATACACTCTTCTTCCATTCTCGTACATCATGTGTGTGTGTGTGTATATATATATATAACAGAGCACCTAAAAAAGGGACAGCGCTCGATCGATGTACACATTTATACGTGTGTGTTTACGTACGTGACACGTGCGCGAGTGGTAGTTATGCAACGAAAGTAAGAGAGAGAGAGAGAGAGAGAGAGAGAGAGAGAGAGAGTGGGAGGGAGGAGGGAGGAAGTGGGTGTGCGCTTTAATGTCCGTTCGTGTCCGAGGGGATGTGCGCCGGAAAAGTTTTTGGAGAGAGGAGGCGGTATCTGTATAGCTGCAATGCCACTGCTGCTGCTGTCGGTGCCGCCGCTGCTGCATACTGTTACTGGATTTTCGGACTGGATCTCTCTCGCTTTACATATGTAGGTCTCTCGTGGACTTGAATCTGGATGGGATTTCACTCGGTGAAAGAGAAAGAGAGACAAAGAGAGAGGGTAGGTGGATTGTAAAGGATCAGCGATTTCCGGAGTGAGAGAGGAAGAGAAATATCTCTTTGGGGAGAAGTAAGTGAATTGGATTTTTTTTTTTTTTTTTATAAAATATGCAAACGAAAAATTTGATAGTTTCCATATGCGTCCTGTTATTATTATTGAGAGAAGTATTATTTTGAATACGGAGAAGTTGCAATGGTAGATATTACAAGTAAGAAGTTTTAAAAATTATATTTACGAAAGAGATGTTTGTTTTCAACTTAAGCCAATATATATATATATATATATATATATATATATATATATATATATATCTAGTATACGAATACTGTATGAAAAATTTATTAAAAGTGCGATAAAATCTTCGAAAACGATTTTCCTCCGGCGCGGATATCTTGTTAATAAAAATTTTAAATCAACTTTAAGTAGATTATAAGTTTATATACTATATTACACTTTCCCGTTGTGACAACTTTTACGAAATTATATTAGCTCGCGACAAAAATTTCCGAGCGACTCCGATGAAATTCGAATCGAATCCTTTTAAATCCCGTCAACGAATTAAAAATAAGCCTGCTTGAAATTTGAAATTATTGATAACGTATTTATATGTTAATCCCATAAGTTAACGCTGAATTTTCACCTCGGAAAATTACGAATTGCGCAAAATTGCACAATAAAAGCAAGCTTCTATTTTGGATAAACTCGAAGATAATTACTTCATTTTCGTCGCTATTCAATCGTGGCAGCGATAATATTTTACAAAATTAATCCGCGTATAAGCGCGAGATGTTGAAAACGAGATATTTCGATGGGAAATTCTTCGTAAACGAAAAAAGTTTTAAATAATGTGATAAAACAAAAATTCTCGATTGTATATATGTGCACATGAGGATTTTGTTATGTCTATTTAGCGCGCAACAATAAAGAGATGCGCGATAAATTTAAAGAAAGAAAAGGAGAAAAATTTTTCCTTCATCGCGGACGTCTTTTTACCAGCGCGTATACACGCGTGGTTGGTTATAAAGCTTGCATATGGCGGATCTTGACTATTTTCGAGCTTTGACGCTTCTTTCTTCTTCTTTATTTTTTTTTTTTTTTTATTTTTTTTTATTTTTAAAGATCGCTCGCGCTCTCTCTCTTTCTTTATCTCTCTTTCTTTTGCGGTGCTTATTATAGGATCTTTCGTTACCATAGCGCGACGCTTCTTCACTCACGCTGGAGTTTTTGGAGTTACTTTGAGCTGCTCGTATGAGCTAAGCTTCTTAAGTATTTGCAATAAACACTCGTTTAAGTCAGTTCTTTTTTGTACAAGATTGAAATAATATCAAAATAAAATTAGATATGACGCGCGTGCAAGTGAAAATATTTTTATTAATATATCTGTCTCTTACAATTATTCATAAAAATGTCTTGTAATATTTATTAATCATTGTATTTAAAGTATATATTTATTGTTTTGCTTTAATTTTATATACATTTTCGAACAATTAACATATTTACATATTTTTCAAATTTTTCGATTAACGCACTACGAAAATTTTGGCGACATCGTTCGATTCACCAAACGATAAAAACAATTTTTTACCAATAAGAAACAATATCATATTATAAAAAGAAATAAAAAAAAATAAAAAAAAAAAATCAAACAAAATTTAGCAAAACTTTCTTTTTCAACGTTCAAGCAAAAATCGTACACGTATGTAAAAAAATTTGCACTTTCTTTTTAACAACCGCACCGTCATTTATTCCGCGACAACTGGTATATGTGTATTCGACAAAAGTGCCACGGTAAACTCATCCACGATGTATAAATCATTAGTGAAAATTACGACACGTCGACTATGCACTGTAAGCACTCGCGGTCAAATAAAAATCTACTACCAGCGGCCAAACGTTAAACGTACGATAAATACCGTCGCTTCGGTGTACACACCTGCGCCTATATACGATATAGACAAAATGTACGAAAAATCAGTGGAGTAGACTTTCATCTCATTAGCTCCTAATTACACTCGCTACCGAGTAGAGCGCGCATCTCTCTCTCTCTCTCTCTTTCTTCAAAGCCTTCGGAATTCCCGCGCGAGAAAGCGAAACGACGCATCAGCGTGAGGAAAATTCGCCTCGGGCTTTGTATATGTGTTTATGTATATATATATATATATATATATATATATATATATATATATATATATATATATATATATATATAAGTTTTACGCATACGCGAGTAATCGCCGACTGGAACGACGGCGCGTTTGTTATCGGGCGCTTTTCTTAATGCTTCTTGACGCTTTTCATTTGTATAGCTTATGAAAACTTCGAGTTAATGTAAGAATTGCCTTTTTCTTTTTTCTTTCATCTTTAACATTCTTTTTGTTTAAACGTCGAGTTTAAAAGGTGTGAAAAATTTACCTTGGAAGACTGGGTTTTTTCTTTTTGTTTATTTCTATTAAAAGCAAGCATTGTTTTGAAAAATTAGCTATATTTTTGTTTTAAAAATAAAATGCCCATAATACAATTGAGACAATGAATTTTTTTATTTTCTAACTATTATTATTAAACAACATTTATTTCGATCAAAGCAATTATCAGCGCATTAAACCTAACCTAAAAATAATACGATTCATAACCTAAAAATAATACGATTAATCCTACGAATTTATTAGAAAAAAAAAAAAAAAAAAAAAAAAAAAAAAAAAAATTCCGTAAATAGTAAATTCCAGCAGATGTGCGACGTTTTCGTTTTAATTTTAAATTCATCGCGTGGATTCGATCGATAAAATAAAGCCGTAAAATTTGACGAAGAACAGTTAATTTTTTTAAAATTTACTTTTTGAATATTTCACGTATTTTTTCTCTCGCTGGTATTGATACTAAAATACTATGCGTAACGTGTCGCATTATCAATTCATTTTCTGTTGAAAAAGAAAATCCTGTATTTCAATACACGATTATCATGTTTTATAAAGAGATGATGCAACGCGCAGTCTTGTATACAATTAATACTAAAGAAAGAATGTCGTTTAACTACCGTTTTATAGACGCTTATTAAATATTACTAAATTTCATAAAAGATTTTTACTCAATAACTCATTTAAATTTTAATCGTTTTATTTAATAAATTATTTTCGCCGATTGCTATAATAAATGGCTGAGTTGGTTTATTGGCGGTATGTTTAACGTTAAACTTTCTTTATTCATCTCTATATTTTTGTGAATGAAAATATTAAGTATTTATAAATCACTAAAAATATTTATATTTATATACCCGTGATACAAATAAAATGGCAATTTATCAAAAGGCTATCTTGAATTTTGTTTGAAAATAAACATTTTTTTTTTATGAAATAAGACAATTTAAAATAGCAAAAAATTTATTTTTATCGATTTAATAAAATAACTAAATTGATGTATTTTCTATTTATTTAATCTTTTTGATTTATTAATAAAAACGTTACCAAAATTTAAAGTTTTTATAGAAAAAAAAAAAAAAAAAAAAAAAAAAAAAACCATACGTAAACGTAACCTTGAACACCAAATTTGGAACGATACAATAATTCATACGTGAGAAGACTAATCGATTATTATTATTTTTTTTTTTTTTCACAAATCACATACACATACGCGCATCGTTTTAAAAATCACATCACCAAGATAAGATTCTGAATCCGCAGAAATTTCGAAAATCAATCGTTAAGCATTGTCGAAGCTCTTTCACGAATCACAAATTCCAAAGCCACAGAATAACCGTCTTTCTTGTTCTCTCCTTAGCCGGAATAGAAAATTGCGACGATGTCGCGACAACGAAAGAAAAAAAGATGTCAAAAGTAATATCGACGAAGCGATAAACGATTACTCGAGATCAATTAGCGAAATGGCGCGCGGGCGCATCACGCACGTGCGCGGGATACTACTGGCTGCTCCAAAAGATTCTCTCTTCTCTTCCGTGACTTCTCTTGAAGAGCAAAAGAGAGATAGATAAAGAGAGAGAGAGAGAGAGAGATAGAGAGAGAGAAGTCTCGGCGCGGCGAGTTTATATTTGGAAGCGGCGGTTACTACTATACGCGAGGATAAAAAATAACAGCGGTTCAACGCACCGAAAACGCTCCGTTGCCTTCTTTTTCCTCTCTCTCTTTCTTTCTATATCTTTCTCCCCGTTGCCATACTACTTCGATTCTTTTTTTATACCGCTTCTTACTCGTCTTCTTTTTCTAATGCCTGAAGGGGTTGGGAGATTGTCGCGTGTATCTCTTTTTCTCTCGTTTAATTAAATGCGCTTAAGGAGGGAACGAGGTAGCGAGGTCGGGGAATTGTTAGCGCTACGAGTACCTTCCTACTTTTTCTTTTTTTATTTCTTTATTTCGTTTTCGTTTCGACGTTTTACCTCCCCCGAGACAGTCGGGGAAATAAGAATAGAGACAAGAGACGGAAAGACTTAAGAATCGGACGGTGCGTATGAATAGTAAACGAGCGAATTTACTTAAGTCAGCTGAGGAAACGACAACTGACAGCACACAAAATGCGTGTGTGTATACATGTGTACAAGTATATGTGCATGTGTAGAAAGAGAGACTCGATATAATCTCACCACCGAGGCTGTATATTTCGCGTTGCGGATGTTCGGGTGATTCAGTGTTTGGTTCTTGGTTCGAGATTGATGCTAGCTTAGATTTATGGGTATTTAAAATGTAAAAAAAACGTTTAAATTTTAACTATACAGCTCATGCGCACAATTTTATATTTATCTTTTTTAATTTTTTTTTTTTTTTTTTTTTTTTTTTTTTTTTACGTTATCCTTATGAATCGAAGCAAATTTTAGTTTAATACGAAGTATAAATAAGTAATTATTAAAGATAATGATTAGTCACGATCTTCATTGGAAAAACATTACGACTTACACATTAAAATTGTAATGCAAATCAATAACAATAATAATACATGCATGAATATCTCAACGTGATAAATTTTCGAGAATAATAGATGAATATTTTACATAATACAAGTGCAAAAAATTATTAATGATGTCATTCTCATTAATACTTAAAAAGAAAAAAAAAAATAATAATAATAATGTTTTATTCTTGCAATAAAATCGTTGAAAATTCTAAGAAAACAATATCATAAAATAATTAACATAAATTTAACATTTTGAGTGTATTTTTAGTTATTTACAGAAAAAAAAAAAAATGGACTCATATACATTTTGGCAAAGATATAAAACTTTAAGTCTTTTTTTATATCTTATACAGCCACGTTGAAAATTATAAGCGAGACGCAAGATTTACTTATTAAAAGAAAATTAAAATTTTCTTTAAATCATGATTGTAAGCATTACTATTGCTACAAAGAAAATATTTCATTGTCTTCACCTTGCGAATTACGATCCTAAACGAAGACAAGACTCGAGCAAGTAAGCTTACACCATTCGCTTTTATACGCGAGAGACGGGGAAAGTCGGAGAGAAATTTTAGCAACCAATTACGACAACAAAATTAGCCGAGCGAATTTACCGATGATTTTATGCCGAGTTCGTTAACAGTTTCTTGTTAAACAGTTAAAGCGCAGTTAAGCTCAGACAAAAACTAATTGGCTGCTCAGCGCGCGGCTAAACTGTAAGCGTTGAGTTTCGCGCTTGGAGTTTCTGATATCCGGCTTTAACCTGACGATTAATTTAATCAAATCAATTTGTCTCTCCCTGCGATGCGCGAATCAGTTTTACCCGAAACTTATCTCTCTTATTTGTTAACGTAAATTTTGACGGAGACGTCGCAACTTTTTGAATAGTTTAATTATCTGGAAAAGTAGGGAAAATTTTTCGTTCTATTTCAAATGTAATGCGACCTGTATATAAATAATTTTAAACATTTTTATCAAAATTAATTATTTAAGATTACTATGTATATTGATAGGCATATATTCTCAATCGTTTAATTTTATAAAAAATAATTTATACACACATACACAGACGCATCGAAATAATAATTCGGGTCAGTAGAGATCGAACGTAAATTTGTTCAATATTTAGCTAATAAATGTATGCAAGCCATACTACCGCTGAATACCGATATCATAATTTTATATGTGTAATATAAACGAATAAGCTACGAATTGATGTTACAAGTCGCGTTATAACGCGAAACTTTTGATTGATTCTTATTCGATTAAAACGATCCGAATTATTTGGTTATTTACCACTCGGCTACTTTTTTAATAAACATTAATCGAGAGCGAATTTTATTAAACGAGAAAATTGAATCGTAAAATTTTAAACTTTTATTATCAATATATTAGGTCGTAAATAAAATTTTACGTTTTATATTTTCTAAAATTTCAATTTTTTTTCGAAACTTTCGCTTTCTTAAATAAAAAACCGTACACTCGTTAAATCTCATCGTTAAATTCTTCACGATAAACGAAGAAAAAACAAATTACGTTCCAATGAAAATAATAAAATGGAAAATCATCGAAAAATCCATTGTAAAAGAAAATGCATCGCGCGTGGACTATATCCGGTCAAAGGATAAAACCGAAACAAATGGGTGCTCCAAGGACTCGTCGGTGGAATCCAATTGCCATCGGTACCAACCTCCTCTTACCCCTTCTCCGATGCTTTTGGCGTTCGGCCCGAGCTGTCGGTATTCTCTCGTTTTTCTTTCATTTTCTCCTTTCTTTACCTCTGCACTCGTACAAGTATATATATATATATATATATATATATATATATATATATATATATATATATATACTTGTACGATACGCGTGTGTGTATACTCTCGTTTTCCCAGGTGACTCTTTCGCGCCAAAACGAAATTCGTCCGAGTGGCCTGGTGTATACAGGTACTACATACCGTAAGAGAGGAGGGGTAAGCCAATGTGCCACTTTTTCCTCGAGTATACCGCGCGAGGACGTATATTTACGAAGCGTTCTTGTGGCTGAAAGTGCTGCTGGTTTTTTTTTTTTTTCTTTATTTCGATTCGCCCGCCTGCGTGCAACGTGTGTGCGAGAATTTTTCGCTATTTTTTTTTTCTTTTTTTTTTCTTTTTTTTTCTAAAAGATAGATGATGAAATGCTTGTGGGTATGGAGAATTTTTTTGGAATGGAAATTTATTGCGGCTTGGTGAATTAATAAGCGAGCTTATAATTAATTGTCCTTGTATTTTATTTAAACAATGTACATTTTTTTTAATCAAACGAAAATTACACTTGTAAGACAAATGATAGTAAAAGGTAAAATTTTAATACTTGGAATAATGTTTTCGATGGGTAAAATACTATTCTTAATGACTATAACTGCTATGAAAATTTATTACGTAATTTATCTGTAATCGATTTATTCGACAAAAATTAATTTTAGTACACGTTAAATTTGCAATGATTGAACAAAAATTACCATGGCACTATTTGTAGTATTTTGCATCGATAATTATATGTTTATTTAAAATATTAACGCAATTAACATGACGCGAATGAATATTGATAAGATTCTATCGAGGTTAATGACCGATTCAAAAAGATTAATTAATAATTTTGCTAAAAATATGATGTTTGAATTGTAAATAAGATTTGTGTTGTAAAAATATACTAAATGATTCAATGTCCTTTAAAATTTGAAACGTTTCAACCGATGCGTTGTTACAAACATTTTTAATTTTAGAATGATCAAAAAATTCCATATTTCAAAAAAATAAAAAATAAAAAATAAATAAATAAAAAGAAAATATCGAGAAATTTGTCCACACTTATGCTCTCTAAATGCTCGCGCGAAAAAATTTTCCATCTCCATTTAAAACCCACGCGTCAAAAACATATACACCTCACGATTCACGAAGCGTCGAATGAGACAAAACCCTCGCGTTGTAAAATCGTCGACGCGCGGCAAACATCGTATATAATCGAGGCAACAATAATTGCGATCGGGTGACGCCAGCGAATACTTACGGTGCACACGCGTATATATGGATTTCGCAACCGACTACTTCCTCTCTGTCTCTTTCTTCTCTTTATTCGTACCCATATACGCCTCTTTCATTAATACGAGTATATACGTATACGCGTAATACGCTTCACAATAGTCGTCGATCGATCATCGGGGAAGAAATAGATTCATCGAGTGAATCGTTTCCTTCGCATCCGAGATCTCAAAATAAGGAACGGAGAATCGTATAAGAAAGGTTTATTTTCGTTTTTCGGGAATTCTACATATATACCGCTTGAAAGCTGCAGCTGCGAGATAGCCGAGAAGAGTGAGAAT
The DNA here is from genome assembly GCA_949987625.1 of Chalcis sispes. Lineage (NCBI taxonomy): Eukaryota > Metazoa > Arthropoda > Insecta > Hymenoptera > Chalcididae > Chalcis > Chalcis sispes. The sequence continues at coordinate 66,365,443 of OX465097.1, read as the reverse complement.
TTTTCTTCTTATCTATCCATTCTCCCTCTCTGTCTCTCTCTCTCTCTCTCTCTCTCTCTCTCTCTCTCTCTCTCTCTCTCTCTCTCTCTCTCTCTCTTTCTCTCTCTCTCTCGTGAGAAACGAAAGAAAAAGGAATAGGTAGCTTTGAAAGATTGAAAGTTTATCGATTCCTTTTGTTGTTTTTTCGTAATGTTACCGTGACCTTTTGTCGACAGAGAAATATTAGAATTTCAACGTTACGTTAAGGTTTTATATTACAGTTTTGAGCTCTGTGTTATTTTTTAAAAACAATTTTTTTTTTTTAATAAATTATTACATATAGTTTTCAACTTATCGATATTATGGAACATCTAACCAAAAATATCTTGGGAATATATTTTTAAGAATATCGAAGTATCTATATTATCGTTTCTTCATTGCTGTGTCGCTATCTTTTTAAATTTGAAATTTTTATTTCCGCGTGTATTCGGCGACCTGAAAATTTTCATTCATATTTTTCATAACATTGAAAAAAAGAAAAAGAAAAAAGTACTTATAATAATTTTTAACTTCAGAGGTAAATAAATCGACGAATATTTAATTGATGAAACATTCGAAAAAATTGATAGTCAACGTGAATATTTTCATCGTTAATGCAATTGTTTTATTAAAAGTTAAGAAAAATGAAATCAAACGTTAAAGTCCCGTTGGGGCGCGTTGTAAAATTTGCATGGCAATAAGATGGACGTAATCGATTGTATCGCAGTATTAATGCGTTAGCTAAAAAGTATTTCAAATATTCTGGGCTGAATTATATAAAACGATTTTTCATGGAAAACGTTTAACATAATTTATCTGCACTTTGCCTTAACATTATAATATTTTTTATAAAATCTGCTCTTTATACTATCGCACTGTAAGATGTTAAACTTCTGAAAAATTTTTATTTTATTTTATTTTTTATGCACGTCACAAATCTCCCTTAAAACGGAAAAAAAAAAAAAATAATAATGCGTTCCTTGTTAAGTCTCCAATGTACATCAATAAGTCAAACCATATTTTACAATTTCGTAATACAAAGGTTACAATAAACAAATAAAATATAATATTTATTCACCGATTTTATTCTTTCCACAGCCACCAATTAAAAAAGTCGTGCGTAATATATAATACATTACATGAAAATTAAAAATTATTCCGATTTATTTCTCCCAATCGCTCTCATCCCTCTCGTACGCATACGTAAAATATTTTCCCCAATAGTCGCATAATGCCGCGAGTCGGATAAGCCCCTCGCGTCGATGTATCTACCCCGCGCGAGTTCATAACTTTTCCCATTGGTACTCTCGGAGAGTTGTAAGAGACAAAAAGAGAGACGAAGGTATGCGACTGTGTACAAGCGGCTGACGCGGTGAAAAGTGTGGCTCTCGATTGTTTGCAAAATTCCGCGGTCTAATCTAACGCCCGAGCGACGACCGAGAAATTGCACGGATATCGCGCGCTTTATTCTATCGTATGCATACTATATATATACGTAGTCGACGTTACACTACGACCGAAAGTGAATATTTTTCTAGGAATTCGCTGGTTGTTACTTTATTTTTTCATCGTAACGAGATGACAATTTGTCAGTTTATTTTAATTAATAATTTATGAAATAATTTAAAATGTAATACTTGATGAAGTAAAACGAAAAAATTTAATAATTTTCAATGTACAAGACGGACATCTTATTAAAAAATATTACATCAAATTTGCTATTTAAGTTTATAGTAATAAAGTAAACATTCATAAAGAATCATCAAAGGAAATTTGCATTTGTCAATCAACGCAAGACCATAGCATTCGTTCAATAATCACAGCACAATTTGTAAACTTCAAAACAACTGTTGAAAACCATAAAGCTTATGCGCTCACATCTTTAACGGATAACGGCATTTTCAAGTACATACAAACAGTAAAGTAACTTGTTTCGTTACCTTTTAATTATTTTTCTTTTTCAAAGCTGCCGCGCGTCGCGTCGAGTGATCGATGCGTGTATAAATTGTCCCATATACACACAGCATAACCGCGAGAGCATTGACTCAATTTCGAAAGTTTCATTCTGTCAGAGCCATAAAGTACGGCAGATTGTATGGCACATGCCTCGACTCTTCTTCTCTCTCTCTCTCTCTCTTTTTCTCCGTGTACAGAATAAAAAAAATTAAAAAAAAAAATTTTAGAGGAAGAGGAAATCGTGAAAAATGTTGTGCTGGTATATAATAAATACATATATATATATACGACTGCATGGTAGAGAGGAAGAGCGATCGTATTTTTCAATTTTTTTTTATTTTTGTTTTTTTTTTTTCGTTAGCTGTAGGAGAGGAGCCATTGTCCACACTCGCGAGAAAAATAAAAAAAAGAAGCGCGGAAGATGGATGGGATAAAATAATAATAAAAATACGGTATTTCGGGAGAATTGTTTTATGAACGTTTGGCTTGATTGAATTATTTTTATTGTTTTGACGATGTTAAACGTTGCGTATTATATTCACATAATTTATTCCAAAATCGATTTACATAAAATTTATCGTCGATGATTTATCGATAAGTGAACAATTTTATACAATTGGCAAACGTAGTTATGATCGGTGATCGAAAACGCTCGATATAATTTCGATAGTATAGTCATGATTTCTCGTTTTACAATCGTGCCTCGGTTTGCCAAACGTCAATATTTCGCGAACGTTGTTATTCACTTCATTTAACCAAGATAACGAAACGTGACTAAATAACGTAAAAAAAATATTTCCGTTTCTCGTCGTCAATTTCCTCAAAATTTTGTTAAATCAAAAATTTCCCCCCTCCCCCTCCCTCCTAAAAAAAGAAGAAGAAGAAAAAGAAAAAAGAAGAAATAATGTCAATAATTTTATTTTCGAATTAATTCCACGGCTTTCGTTTGTAAAAGAAAAACAGAAACCTCCATTATATATCCAATTTCACGAACTCTTGCACAACGGACGAGAGAACCGGCGCTCGACGATCGCGTAACAACGTCCCGCATCTTTGCGAGCCACAGCTGACGAAACGCTTCATCCGCCGCGGAAGGAATCCTCTCCATCGTCTACTTGTATACCATATATATATGTGTATATGATTCGTGTAGTAGTCGTAGTCGTAGTCGTCGTCGTTGTCGTCGTCGTCGTTTCATCGAGCGAAAGGAGTCCAGGCCGCAATTACCTCTCGAGTTATATACGATTGCGCCGCGATAATACTCTCGCACTTTGCGTCTCGGAAGCTTTTAGGCTGTATATGTGCTCGAACTTCGATTACGAGAAGCGGAGAACCGGAGAATGCGGAAGAGACGCGAGAGAAAGAGAGAGCGAGAGAGGAAATTACGACGCTGTGGTGAGATTTGATTCTTGCTTCTTTTTTTTTTAATCCTTTCTTTTTCGGATAATTTGAATGATAATTGGAGATTCTCACTCTCTCTCTTTCTCTCTTTCTTTTTTATTTTAGGGTGAGCATCGTGGTTTAATTGGTTTTAGATTACGCGTTTGATTCGGCGGATAAAGGTTAATTTTAATTACTTATTGTGGTTTGAATTTGGGTCAATTTAATTGGGCGAATTGTCGCATCGCAAAAAGGCTTTTATCTATGCGATAGAACGCGTATTATAATTTGTAATTTATGTTAAGAGCGCGTTGAATATTAATATTACATGTGACGGAACGCAAAATTCAATTTATTTACGCTAAATTATATATATTTAATGTATCTTTTGTAACAAAATTATAACTGTTGAATTTTTAATGATTTTCAGGATGTAACAATAATTGAAATTAAAAAAGAAAGGCCTTTGTAGAATAAAGATTTTCTTGAATGTATTTAAAAGTGTGACGCTTTATTTTAAAATTTCTAAAATTTTACAAACTCTTAATAAAATTCAATTTTGAAATTTTAATCATAAATTTAATCGTAAAATTATCAAATCTCATAATAAAATAAGTTTTCGTTGCATTAGTTTATAAGATTCTTGTAAAGGTATATAAATTTAAAAGATCGTAATTTTTTTTATATATAATAAAATACAACAAACGTTAAAAATATGTATTATCCTGTTTTAAATAAATAAAAAATGATACGAATGACTGAAATTATGTATTATCCTTTTTTTTTTTAAAAAAGTAAACGAAAAGATGAAATACGTGTAAAATGAAAAACAAAAAAACGTAAAATGATTCCTATAAATAACGCCAGCGCGCCATTAAAATTTTAACAAATTCATATTCAAGATAATCGGATGCGCGCGAAAGACGATCACAAAAGTATTTAAAAATCTTGCTCGGCGAGTACGATTTATACATTTATATATACACGTATATTATATATGTAAACGTAAAAAACAAGCCGAGCAACAGAAGCCAGCGCGAATAACCATAAATTCTCACCCCAAACAAGCACGCGCTCCTGGCGAATTTGCAGCGTGGACCCCTTCAAAACTCGATAAAAATATCGAGAATGAAAGAGAGGCGACGTATCATCGGGCGCGCCGGGAGTAATAAGAAAAGAAGAAGAAAAAAGAAAAAAGAAAAGCCGAATGCGAAGAAGAATCGAAGAGCGAGATAAAGAAAGAAGTAGAAGGAAGCGAAGACGAAAGAGAGAAATCTCGACGTGTAGTGTCTCAAGACTCGACGGACGAAACCAGTTTTCTAACTGTACACCCCAGCTTCTCTCTATCTATCTCTCTCTCTCTCTCTCTCTCTTTTCTCCTTTCTCTTCCTCCTTTAGCTGAACTTCTCCCTCCATTTCTCTTATATATACCATCTCGCTTTTATCACTGCTGCAGCAGCAGCAGCAGCAGCAGCAGCGGCGCCGGCGGCGGCGGCGGCGGCGTTAATGCTTTCCTTCGAAAACAACCTATTTCCCCTCTTTCGCTCTCTTTCTTTAACAAAGACACGTGTGAGTTATTTATATATACATCCATATACATATATATACGTTATATTATGTGGACGCACACGAAAAATAAAACGCGGCATCTTTCTCTCCTCGGAACCCTTGACCCATTTCCTTATACCGATGAAATAAATAAATCGCCTTACGTCGATTCATGTACACGTGTGTGTATGTATATATATATATATATATTATACATACACGCGCTTGTGCGTGTATTTATCACTTACAATCGTCAGATAAACGCCAATTTTTGTCCGTTTTTATTTTTTCTCATCGCGAACCCGACGACTATATATACACTAATTTACGTATAGTATATACATTAACACTCTTATCCATGTTACTCGTATATAGGGAAAGACGGAAGGTATGTGTTCGTAAGTGTACTCGCTTTGCATGTAAAAACGCCAAGGCCCACGGTAACGTATAATTATAAATCGTGTTCGTGGCTCGTCGTATATAACATTCGTGCTCAATGAAGATGAGCGAGAGATAGAGAGAGAGAGAGAGAGAGTTGAATGCGTCCGCTTTAGCGGATGAAAATTCCGTAGGACGCCCCTGGCGTTGTTTGTTATTTGCTGTTTATAGGTTAAATAACGATATTTTATGCACGAGGAAAGGATGAAAATGAAGGTGCGACAAGTTATTAAATCTTACTCGAGTGCCTATCGTTTTTATAAGTAATGCTATAAAAAATGAAGGTTAATCGAGCGCTTTGCGTTTCATTGCTATTGTAAACTTTATTGTTAAATTGTAGTCTTATTAATTTAATGTTTTCTGCATTTATTTGATTTTTCTTTTTTTTTTTTTTTTATTGTCGATAAAAGAACATTTAACGTTGTAAAATAGTTTTTTTGATGACTTTTTGCTTATTTTACATTCTGTTTCGCATTTCTTTATAAAAGTCTTTTAATCTAAAGAATCAAAATTTTTTTAATATATTCCTTTAAAAATATCAAAAAGTTTTAGTACAAATTAATTTCATTTTTCGCAAATGCAAATTTCGGTTAAATTATTTATTTTAACTTGGATTGACGTATGAAAAAATACGAGATTGTTTACGTTAAATTATGCAGACTTCATTTTGGAATTTGCATTGCTTTTATATCAAGCTTAACGTCATACCAATTTAAAAAAAGAAAAAAAGAAAAAAAAGAAGACTGGGAAAACTTTTTTTAGTCTTTTTTAAAGACATTTTAAAATTCCAGAATGAAATATAGTGCATCGATAAAAAAAGATTTGTTAGAAAAGAAAAATCATTTTTTACAAATTATTAAAAATTCAATATTTTATCAATATCTATAAGTGAACATTGTCAAAATTACAACGAAGAATCCCTTGAAAATATACAAAATAAATGCCATTGTATATAAATAAAAGTGAATAATATTAATAAATCAAGTTAACTAAGAGAGATTACACCTACAAGTACATCCAAAGTAACCCAATCGATTTAAAATCCACGCGAAGCATCGAATCCAGATAAAATCTCAATCAAATAATCCAAAAACGTCAAAACCACACGATCACGCCGATTGAAACCCCATCGCCATGTAGCCGAGAGAGAAAGAGAGACGATTATCAGTCGGTTTGAAATACACCGGATTATCCACGCGGAGCCACGCAAAGCTTACCGTCGCAAAATATATCTACGCGTACATCGCTCGTCGACGGCGTGCAGCCGGACACACGCGCATTCAATTATCATCGCGGCGGGCGCTTATCTCGCGTTAATATAACGAGAGTATGGAGGTGAACGGCCAACGGGAAACGACGCGGGGTCGACGACCACATCGGTATAACGCGCGGACCTGCACGAGCATACGCTGCTTCATCCAGCCCCGTTATGGTCTACTGTTTTTTTTTTTTTTTTTTTTCGTTTTTTCGTTTTTTCTTTTTATTTCTTAAATATCCGTTATAATTATTTAGTCGTTTGGTTATTTGATCTTTTGTTTGTTAGATGAGTGTATTTTTGGCGTGGAAAGTGGTTAGCGTTGTTGTTTGTTTCGTTAGGTAGAACGAGGAAATACGATGGGCTTGTGAATCGTGCCGTTATCGAGTGTGGATTTTTGGTATCTTGTTTAAGAAGTTATCGGACAATTTTTGTACGATGGACAGTTATTTGTTCTCCATATAGGTCAGTCGTTAAATTTTTAATTACACAAGCTGAATTTCAAAACTATCGTTATTTTAATTTTGTTGCAGAATGAACGATTTGTTTATTTGTTAAGACATAATTTTCAAATTTATATTTTAAATAGTTAAAGAAAATTATTCATCGAACGTTTGAAAAAAAAAGAAAATTGAGCCCGTAAAAGTGAAGTTTAAGACAGTTAAATAATAAGCAAGTAGCGACAGGAAAATCCATACGCACGTATACGAACGAAATCTACGAAAATCTCAAATGCGTTTTCATAAACCGTTTGAATCTTCCATGCGCGGTTTCATCCGACGAATTAAATTTTCCCTCCGACCGTTCTAGAAGTGGAAACTCTACTCGAATTTCCATCTCTATCTCACTCTTTTCAAAGTCTCTTTACCCAAAAGCAATATACTCACAAAGCCATGTATCCCTATATCTCTTTCGTTTTTTATTAATTCGCCGTAAGAAGAATCAGCGAATAATCTCAAACTCCTTTCGATGAAATCAAGTAATCTACCCCACCGTTTTCTCTAACTCTCGCGAAATCCCTTAACATCCGCAAATAAACCTCGCGTCGCGCGTTTCAACTTCAAACAGTTTTCCCTCCCCTTTTTCCCCGTCTCTTTGAAGAAGACTACTACTACTACTACTACTACTACTACTACTACTACTATTACTACTACTACTACTACTACTACCAGCGCTACATATAAATATACGTATATAATCGCAGCAGTTCGCATAAGCGAATGTGAAAATCGGAAGGAAAAGGTTCCTGCACCTCCCCTTCCTCTTCCTCTCAATCGTTTCGTTCGCTCGAGAGCGCGTAATTCCGCTTCGTATATACACGTGTACGTATAAATACACTCACGTATCCTGGCGTCGCACGCATCCACGGTACGCTACTCGTGGCATTTGCTCAGCTCGCGTGCAAAAATAAAATTGTTTCGTTTCCCCTCTTTTCTGGTTACTCGCATTGTTAAAACGGTAATAGCCGATGGACGAGGCGGGCTACCGTCGAGAGGTAAGGTAAATTCCAGCGAGGCTTCCGCGCTCGTGCGTTCATTTCCTTCCGATCGACGATTGTGGCTTATGATTGGGAAAATTTACGCGGTGAAAACTTTATCGGGAAAAGAGTATATGCACACTTTTTACGATAATTTTAAGAATTTAACTAGAATGGGTTCGGCATGGTGGGACCGATGTAAGAGAGTAACGGAGTGGAATAATCTAAATTAGTTTTTAAAATTATAGCTTTAAATATTTCGTTTACACTTTATGAAACATATTACTTTATGAATGACACTTCCTTTATGAAATATAAACTTTTGAACGTGAAAAAAAATTAATTTTTTTATGAAAATGTATTTTTTTTTAAATTACCTAGTTTAATTTAATAAAAATTAACGATCGAAAATTTTTTTTTAAAGTAAATATTAAAAATAACAATAAGCAAGCAAGCAGAATAAAAAAAGTTTTATATGCCATTTGTTGAGATAACATATTACATTATCGTACTTGAGAGAATGAAAATTTCATGTACAAGGCATTGTTTTGATTTGAATGTTTTCCGTATGTTTGAAATTTAATACTAGTAAAAAAAATAATAATAATAATAATAATAATAATAATGGTAAATCTCTATTTTTTGAAGACTTCTAATAATAAAAAAATAAACGAAACAACTTTTTTCTTTTTAAGTAAACACAACGTATGAAAGTAAATATTTAAATAAGTATCGGTTAACTTTCTCGATATCCTTTACGAAAATATATTAAGTTGATTCAAGAAGTTTCTATTGACTCTTTATTCTTTAAATCTTTTCAAAATTCTCAGAAATATTTTTCGTATCCTATGTGTTTACAAAGTATAGAATTTGATAAATATTTTTTATTTTATTTTATTTTATTATTTTTTTTTTTTTTTCGAATCGGAGTAAATATAAATACGCGATTATTGAAATCTTTTTTGAAATTCGCGAAAACGTTAAAGTTAATACGTATTATTTTGATGAAAAACAAAACGGCGATTCACAACAAACAAAAATAAAATAAAAGAATAAATTTTTTGAAAATAAAGTTTATTTACCATTATAAAAATGAGATTTTTAAATTTTAATCAACTTTTAAAATTAATGACTTGTTCAAAACAACATTACAGTTTTAATAAAAAAAGTATATTTTATAGAAAACTTTATTTTTCAAAGTTCCTATCATTTTTAATCTTTTCATATTTATTTAATAAGCATTGAAAAAAAAATTCTTTTCGTAAAAAATCCGACAAAGGCGTATGTGTCGCTTGTTTGTATATATTTCTTTGTCAAAGAAATAAGCGATTATAAAAAAAAAAATCGATGCGGATCAATGCTTCGGTTGAATAAAAAAAGAGCCAAAAATAGCGGAAAGATAAATTTAACGAAGGTGATATTATCCATAAAGAGAGAGTAAGAGAAAGAGCCGAAGTGACGGCTTTTTTTTTATGTTCACATACTGTATGATTCGACTATGTGATTGACTTCGGATTACCGCGTTAATATTAATCTAGTTATGTAAATTAAAATGGATTTTCTACAAGCTTGAATAATCAACGGATATAAAATTTTGAATACGACATTGCAGTCCATTATGTATTATATGGATTAACAATTTTTATTTTTCTCTCTCATTTATTATTTCACCACTCGACGCTGTCCGCCTGGATCAATTTCATTAAATCTCCTCGAGTTCGTTTCGTTATTATTTCTTTTCTTACTTTGTCGTATTAACACTGGAATTATGTTGTCTTTTTTTTTTTTTTGTCAAATAATAAATTTATTTATTTACGTAATGATTTCGGACTTTTAATTTAATAAAATAACGTTTAATTGTTATTAAAAAAAAAAAAAAAAAAAAAAAACAAAGAAGGCAAATGCTCGTAATCATTTGAAATGAAAATCGGTAATAGGCTTACATCGCGATGAAAAAAAAAAAAAAAAAAAAAAAAAAATGAGAAATGAAAAGCAAAAATAAATAAAATAAGTATAATCGCAACAAAGTTAGCAACGGAAAGTGAAACATCTGTATTCTATAGTTTTAAAGCGCGACGTTCTTCGTTAGGGTCACGTGATACGGAAGTGGAACAAACTTACGTAGAGCCTTTCACGTGTTCAAGGGCTAGTTCAAGCAACATCTTTACATAGTTACACACATTCTTTATATACGTACATACGAATAATACGCGAAAGTTGCGCTATATATAGCTAGTAAAATCGCTCTTAGAAAATTACAGATATACTCGTGTTACATATATACTCGCGCGAACGCAATCCCGCGGCGAATATCGAATGTCTAAAGTAAGCGCACGCGTTCGAAGAAAAAAAAAAAAAACAAAGGTTTAAAAAAAAAAAAAAAAAGAAAGAAAAAGAAAAAAACTTAATTCGCGTCCCTTGCAAATGTATTTCTCTTTTCTTTTCGCCGATTGCAACAATCGCCTGATTGTGTGCACACTTATGCCAATAAATGTATTCGAATGTGTATACTTATGTATACTTGCTTATGTACACGTATTGTTCGAACGTAATGTATTTCACCGGTAGCGTAAAACGCGCGGTTTTTTAAATTCTTGTATTAAATAACGGTACGTTCTATAATGTACACAATACATGTATATATATATATATATACCTGTATGGAATTTCATAAACAGGTCAATGCACAAACGCTATGCGTATATATGATATAACCGACGTTAACATTCCTCGCGTCGATTCGATATAAAATAAGCCCGAGGAGACGAACAACGATAAGAAAAATAGTAATAATAATAACAAAGATGAAGAAGAAACTAATTATGTAAACTGAAAATTAAAAGGAAAAGAAAAAAAAATCGAGTAAATCTTAATGGCGAATTAATAAACGTTATTAACTAGGCAGTAGCCTTATAGCCGTTTTCTTAATGGTCACGACTTGGTAACATTTTTCCTGGACGATGTTAATGACAGTGCATGTTCATAAGTATAATCGTTGAATTTCGCAAAAAGTTTTATTCAGTGGAAAGATGATTTAAACAATTTAATGAGAATGTGAGGAAAAACTTTGTATTTGATTTTTCTTTATTAAAGGTTAATGAAGTTTGTCGCTCGATAATTAATCGCGGCGTGCTGATTTAAATTATTTCGGTGAACTAAAAAGGAAAAAAAAAAGAAAAAAAAAAAATTTAGTTAAAAAAAAAGAAAAAAAGAAAATTGCTAAAAGACGACCGCGTACAAAAAATACAACTGAGGTTACGAACTATTTTCGTTACCCGCACAAAGGTGGAAAAACCAAACACCGTTTTTACGTAGGTTGACTTTAAATTCCGTTATCATACTATGTATATGTATATATGTACACATACAATTTACATACCGTGGAGCAATTCCACACACCTATATTCAGCATACCATTTCCAATTCAACAATCGACTTCCATTTCGCTACGCGCTTCCTACCCTTTTTCTTTAGCTAAAACGCACACGCGCATATGCACACGGGAATAAATAAACATGTATAGTATATATGTGCATGTAAAATAATCGCGTAAGCGCGCGATTTTACGAGGCGTTTAAAGTTATATCCAAACGATAAAAGCCGCGCCGATAAATCACGCGAAAAAGGCCTTACGCAACACGTCAGGTATATCGCAGACTGCCGGCGTATAACATCAGTCGTCGCGAATAATGAAATAAGAATAGAGCGAGAAGAGAGAAAGAGGGATAGACTCGGGAATATATCGAGAAAAATAAAAGCGTCGTCGTCGTCATCGTCGTTGTCGTCTTCGTCGGTGATAAACCTGCACAATACAACATATGACGGTGGCGTACCTCCTCCTCCTCCTCCTCCTCCTTCTCCTCCTCCTCTCGCTTTCTTTATATCTCGTATTCGTATATCCTAGAAGAGCGGCGGGTTTAGCGAAGACCGCGAGTAACGTTGCACACGTGCTAACTTTGGCCTCCTCTTCGACGTGTATATACTCTTTCGATTCTCCTCCTCCTACTTCTTCTCCTCCTCGGTGGCTTTCACTCCTGCACACTCGCGTACATTTATTAAACAAATGTGCGCGTATATATCGTGCGCTATGTGCGTATGCCCACATACACACACACACACACACACGACGCACGCGCACCGCACACCTATAAACACAAACGCGCGCGCACGCACACACACACACACACACACACACACACACACGTATACTCGTGTCTGCCCACGCGCGCGAACTCACTCCTTGTCGCACGCGCGTGAGCTCGCGTTCGTACGTTTCTCTCTTTCTCTCTTACACCCTTCGTTACTTAACGTGTGTATGCGCGTCTCGAGATAGTAAGACAGGGTGGGAGAAGCGAAGGAAGGGACCGATTAAAAAGAAAAAATGAAAGAGTAGGAGGAGAAAGGGGAGAGAAAAACAGAGAAAAAGAGAGCGAGAGAGAGAGAGAGAGAGAGAAAGATAGAGAAAAAAGAAAAGTACCGCGCACTCGCGAAGCACCGTGAAAAAGATCGGGAGGCGAACTGACACGTATGTGCCGAGCCAACGTTGCCCCAACCTCGTGCCGGCTTCTCTCCTTCTCTCTTTCTCTCTCTCTCTTAGTTTGCTATACTCGCGCGTGCATTCTCTCCAGAGAGTTCCACCTCCTCACCTGGCTCACGGAAAAACAGAAAGAGAGAAGGAGGTATCGAGCTAAGAGAGAGAGAGAGAGAGAGAGAGAGAGAGAAAGAGGCGCTATTTACCTGGCGAACGAACGGACAACACCGGCTCCGCACGATCGCCGACGGAGTTCGCCGAAGTGGTCAGCGCGCCGCTTTTACGCCACCTTATACTATATATGTATACATCGAAGACCGTTTTAAACCAACCTGACCGAGAATATATATTAGGTGTGCTGGTATACGCGCGCATAGTTCATATATACGTACACCTTGTCGTGTCTAAGTGTATAAGTAGAATAGTGCCGCGCGGTCGAGACTCGCGCGTGTATAGAGAGTTAGCACGACCGATGGACTTTTGTATATTTACGCTTTGCTTGCACTTGGCACTTTTTTATTTGAGCGAAAGAGGGGGAAAGAGAGAGGGGGATTGGACCTTTTCTTCTTCTTCTTCCTCTTCCTCTTCTTCTTCCTTTACTTTGAGTAACTTTAATAACCAAAGCGACAATATTTACTCGTAGCAGTGGTTTTGAATGCGACGTTGTAATGATTCTTTACTTTTGATTGTTGTTAAATCGTGGCTGCGAGATATAACTGTCATATAGTTTCATTTCGTTGTAAAGTAGTATTTCTTTCGTGAACGACAAACACGATTAATTTTTTTGTTTACTTGAAATAATAATATCCTTAAGTGCTACATTCATCGATTATAAAAGTAAAAATGTTTGTATCACCGTTTATAATGATTTTTTTAAATAAAATTAAAATTGAAATCATTTTATATATCGTTGTGAAAAAATTAATTATTTTGTATTTTTTTTTTTTTTTTTTTTTTCATCGATTATTAAAAGGTTCGACAAGACTTTGCTATTAAATACTTAATTTGCTTTATTAGTAAATATCCTAATATTCCTGATTCTTTGCTAAAAGATAAAGTAGCTACTTTACCGATCGAGTATATAATAAGAAACTTATAATCCTTTTATTTGTTCTACAAAATTGTTTTTTAATTACAACTTATTTATTCAAATTTTACATCAGTAAATTTTAAAGCGATATTAATTAAGCTTTCGAGTAATTCAATTTTAAATGCTTTTAAAAATTTAAGATGTAATATAATTGCTTGAAAAATATTAATATAAAAATCGATAAATAAAAAGTTATAAAATTAAAAAAAATTTTATTTTTACTACGATCTTATTTTTTTAAATACGAAAAATAATTTAAAAATGAAAATCATAGATTTTTGTATTGATGATTTTTTTAAAAATAATATTGGTATAATATAAGTAAAAAAACTAAATCTTCATTAAAAAGAATAAAAGAAAAAAAAGAAAAGTAATTCAAATTTCGATTATTCAAAAGTGAAGTCGTATTACTTAGAAACTAAAAGTGTGTCATTATATGTGGGAGTGTCTATCGTAAAGTCTGTCGCGCTTGTCAAGAAATGTCATATATCACGTTGGCGTAACTTTTCCAAACGAATAAAATATTTTTCATCGTCTGGAAAATTTTTAAAATTATATTTCAATCTAATGTCTATCGCGTGTGTCAGTTACCGATAAATAAAGAATCCTTTTTCGACGATAAAATAGTTGTGTACATCTGAATTCAAGTGTAATATTTGATCGTTCGAATAAATTATGATTTACTTTATTTATTTATTTATTTTTTTATTATTATTAAAATTTAATTTCGTTTAAAAGCTTTTAAAGTTTCAAAGCTCAAAACAATAGAAATTAAAATTAGCTGAAAAAAAAAAAAAGAAATTGAAAGCCATAAAAAATGTAACGTTTTATTTTCTCGAAAATATTTAACAAAAGAAAAAAAAAATAGTAATAAATAAATAAAACTTTAAAAATTTCTTTCGCTAAAGCGACTTCCCGCAATCGAGGCGTGAACTTCTTCGAAACTCGCATTACACCGTACAACGAAGTTCCTTTATAAATTTTCAAGAGATTGCGCGCCAATTCTTCTCTCTTATTGCCCATCTCTACCTTCATCCTTCTCTCTCTCTCTCTCTCTCTCTCACACTTGAAAGCCCAAATGCCTAATTAATTAAATTAAACAGAGCTTCAAATATATCCATCGATTAATTGTATAACCGAGTTCTACGGAAGTAACTCTTAGCTCTGTTCTTTTTCTTGTACGTTTTTATATGTATATATGTATACACACACATTTGCAGCTGTTCACGCGAGAAGATCGCAGAAGATCGAGAGGGAAACAATAACGATCTGAAGCTACTGCGACTCGTTTAACACGAAAATGCTCTTGACGATTGACTTCGGAACTTTATATCGTCGAAGCCAAGAATTCGAGAGAGAAAAAAGAGAGAGAGAGAGAGAGAGATCCTTGAAATTTAACCGATGGAACGTCCGTATAAAAAAGTCATTCGGTACATATTACACATCTACGCACAAGCACACATACGAGCGCCGTTTTTTTTCAGACACAGAGGAGAAAAAGGAGGAGAAGGAGAAGGGCAGTTTAGAAGAATTCCACCGATACGGAAACTATATCATTGTTTGCATCGCCAACGTTTTATGCAGTCCTTTAACGCGATCTATAGCCGTATTATATGCAGACTGTTTTCACGCGCGATATTATTATCTCCATGCACGCCATGCGCTTGTATGTATATTAGCTCGATTTTATTTTTACCGAATATAATGTCCCTCTTTGAATGCTTGTATAAATAACGTTTGGAGGTAGTTTTACTTATTTATGCTTAAATCGTTGCGTAAACACGAAATTTTCCTTTTTTTTGAATTTCCTAAAATTTTTCGATAAGAAATATATCGTTTTCAAGTTGGTACAGATTCGAAATATATTTATTTCTTTTTTTTTTTTTTTTTTTTTTTTTTTGTAAAACTAACTTATAGCTTTAATAAAGTATGAAAATGTGAAGTGCTGAAACGTTCTTTTTGACTATGAAATGAAAAACTTTTAGTTAAGTTTCGAGAAGTTTAATTATTCAAACGTAACGGGAACATTTAAAGTCAAACGTATATATATATATATAAAAGTATAAATCGTATAGATGATGATCCATTAAAGAGTAATTTTAACACTTCTAGGACATTAAACATTTTAATAGCTTTTCAAATTACGAAAATCTGCAGTAAAGCAAAAATTTCGTTCGCGATGTCTACTTAAAAGTGCTAGTCTATTTGAAATAAAACAAATAACGGACGGTAAAAGTCTCGATTCAGTTTTTTTTAACGAGGAGTAATATATATATAAAGTAGTATTTTATACATAATGAATAAATTTATAGTATTTCGTAAAATTGCATATCACAATTAAATTAAATTTATGTTGTCGTTTGTTAGTTATACTTATTAATATTAAAATTAATTGTATGATAAAATAAATAAAAATAAGTTTAAAATACATAGATAAATTATTGAATGCATTTCACATCCAAGCACTATTTATATTTAAAGAATAAAAGTTAACGTTATTTTTTTTCATCAATTATATTTCACGAGCTTCCAACTTCTTTTTAATCGATGAACAATAATAGGTAAAGAGTTGAGTTTATAGTTTCATGGTCGCGGTATTAAATACGAAAATAAAAAACGAAAAGAAAAAAAAAAATGTCAACCAATGGTTATATACGTGTCTCCACTTTCTTTAATTTGAGTTTTTTTTTTTTTTTTTCATTTTTTCCCTTCGAACAAGAAGGATTTCATTGCACGACTTAATTGTACATTTCTCGCTCTCTCATATAACGCGAATTCAAGAATTTTCTTTCTTCTCCTTAATCGCTACCCCGTCTACATGTGCGACTAAAAGACAATGGAAAACGAGATGAAGTAAACTGGAAAAAATTCACGTTATATTCGGACTCGAATTGAAATTTTTTCATTGAAAGTCGAGAATAATTGTTTATTGCGTCAAGGGATATTACATAGCTGTAATATTTTCGCGACGTCTAAGTAAACTTTTAACCCAACTTTTAATACGGAATAGTTTAAATTAAATAAAAAATAATACGATAATTTTATATAATTACGAACATTCAAATTTACCAATGACCGCGTTAATTATCTCAAACGTCGATAAAGCCGTTAATCCGACAAACGAAAAGCTGCGTTAAAAATTCATTCACCGAGCGCTCTTCATCAATCTTCAAGAAAACGGCGTTTTGATGAGCCCATCGGTAGAAACTCCCGCGTCCCTTTATATCGCAATAAACGTTTAAACTTCCTCGGTGTCTCCGCGACCGCACCGAGGCGGCTTCCAAAATTGCACAATAACACCCTCGAAATGAAGGTCAATTTCTCTCTCTTACATTCCCTTACCTCCTCATCAAATCCATTTTCATCTCAAGCCAACTACTCTACGATGACGATAATAACGTGCGCTAAGATATAGAGATAGAGAGAGAAAGAGTATACATGTATATATAACAAATGCTCGTACTCGAGTCGACTCACCCATCTTGTTGCCGCTCCTCCGCCGGACTCGCAGACATATTGTCCTGGATTTGATGCACTGAAACAAACGAGCAAACGAAACACTTAGGATCGTTGTACGCTTTTTCATAAGCAGTAACGCCCTTTTATTTTCCTTACTTTTTCGTTAAAACGCATCGAATAATTTACGCACAAAACAGCGACGCACGCGTTGGAGGTTTTCCAGCCGCGAATTTGCGGTAAGACGCGAGGAAAAATTTTACCGGCGAAAGGGAGATAGAGAGACGCGCGTTTTTATTTATGCCGCTGCGCTGGAGCCAAGCCAGACGTGCTTTTCGCGATAAGTCATATTGATCACCGACAATTTTTCGATTTGCCGCTTGTTGTTGTTGCTGCGTGTAAGACGGATCGATGTTTTACGTTGCTCGACGATTTTCAACAAGTTTTTTGCTACGCGAGAGGATTGAATTTACAAGTAGGCGTGTGGTTGAGAGAAAATTATTCGAGTAAATATACTTTAAATTGCATACAATTATTTTAAACTTATCGTTATAATATATTTTACTCGATACTAGTAAATTTTCAACGATGCATAAGCTTTCTTTTTTTAAAACGCGATCGGAGCAAAGCATCTTAACGGAGAATCGTTAAACAAACTTTTAGTCAACGATATAGATAACGAACGTGAACGTGGAAATAAAATTTCTCACCTGGTGTATGTGTTGTATGACTTCGGATTGCGTCGCGTTCTCGAGGGTTCGTCCGTTCACCTCGAGAATCTCGTCGCCGATCTCCAAGCTGTCCGCGCTGTCCGCTGGCGATCCTGTAAGAATTTTGAAATATTTAAACTGTCGATAAATTTCGATAGATTTCAATGTGAAATATGATAACGTATTTCGTATTGTGTGCAATTATGTGAAAATACTCGTAGTTGTGTTTGTTTTAAAAAAAAATTATCAAAGTTTGTTTCAATAATGTTGATAAGTAGTAAAACTGTTAAAAATGAATGAAAACTTTTTTAAATCGTATTTTTTAGTTATTTAAGAACACTTTATACAATCATTTGTTTATTTTAACAATTTAGTTGACTAGACAAAAAAAAACAAATACATCAAAAATATTCTCTTCGTAAATACAATAACTTTGTCTCTTTCGTTTAGAAAAGAATTTCAGTACAACAAAAAAAAAACATTTTTCAAAGTCCGAGTCATACGGAATTTTTAAAAGAAGACAAATCTTTAAGGACCTTTCAGTAATCTATGCAAAAAGAAAATATCACGGCAAATTTCAATGAGAGAGAGAGAGAGAGAGAGAGAGAGAAAAAGTAAGAGAAAGAGAAATCCATCTCATTATTTTCACGCTCCATTCTTCGCAATAAAGGTGCAAACATGTTCAAAAGCCAAAAAAAGAATAAAATAGAGACAAAGAAAGCTTAAATAAAAAGCGAACCAGACAAAAAAAAAGAAAATAGCGAAAAAGAGAAGTAAAGAGAAGGAAAAAAAAATGTATCGACGAATGATTTCTTGAAAGAAGAGCAATAGCTCTCGAGTTATCTTAGAAATTTTCTCATTTCCCGCCAATAAAATTTTATGCAGAGAAAATTCCGGGGGCAAATACTGGTAAAAATGCGAGATAAAATAAAAAAAAAAAGGAGAAAAAAACAAAAAAAAAAAAACATTTATTGAACCGTAAAAATCTATAAGATAAGAGCGAGATGTGAGCTAGAAAGGATTAAAAACTTTTGCGATCGGTAGTTAAAGATACACGTTAGCTGTGCCTCGCGTAAAATTTATTTCCGATACCTTATCTAGAAATAAAACGCAAACGAATGAAATGAAATGAACAGAAAGAATAAATAAATAAATAATTTCACACTGCAGATAATATGTATGTATGTGTGTATATATATATATATATATATTCATTCACTGTTATAAACAAGCGATCGATATTTATTTTACAAGAAAAGAAAATGTAAAAGATGCAAAGTTCGAAACTTCCTTTAAAATTTTCATTACACGTACGCTGAATTTAAGATGAAAAAGGCAACGAAAAGAAAAAATATAAAAAAAACTCGACCGGTGCGCGAAAGCGTTGGCCCGAGAGAGATAAGGGCCATGAAATTCAGTAGTAAAGCCGCGCGCTATGGTCAGACGTGCGCCGTTGCCTTTTTTTTCTCCCTCCTTTGCTCTTCGCACACGCACACACACACACATACACACATATACATGTAGGCATATCTATATCGGTGCGGTCGAGGCGCGCGTATAAAGCCGCAAAACCAACCGAGCCGCATAGAGTCACCGTATATACACTCACACGTACCAGTATATATATATATGTATGCGCGTGTGTATACCACATTCGCATGAATGTAATCAAGAGGTGGCTGCACTTCAGGAATTTCGCGCTGTTTCGATTGTAATCTTAGGAATTAGCCGAACGCGCGAGTACATCGACGAGTCGATGAAATTTCTTTATTACTTTTTGTATATTTGCTTAGCGCTCGGTCGAATCGAAGAGATCGCAAGATGGCGAAATGGAACGAAATATTGTTTATCTTTGTTCCTTGTTGTTGTAAAAGATAAAAATTTTCTTTCACGATAAAATGAAAACGATTTGAATGTACCAGAAAGTAATGTACTACGCTGGATATTTCTTAGACTGCATTACGACAAAATACAAAAGTATCGATATAATTCGATTTCTGAGTAGGAGAAATAATGAACAAGATTGAAAAATAAATTGATATATAAGCGAGTATCGATAAAAAATAAATAGCTCAATCTATTAAAGATTTATTAATAAAATTAATATCAAGTAAGTAAAAATATCGGCATGCGATGAAAGAAACATAATTTTCTTCGCTCTAATACAAAAGTAAATTGTAAAAAATAATTTTGGTCATTCGCTACCAACTCACAACTAAGAGACATAAACTTTTTGAAAAAAAAAAAAAGAAAAAAAATTTCAAAACGATTTCTAAAATTAAAACATTAAACAGGTAAAAAAATATAAGGAAATCATATTCAAAGTTTCAATGAATGAATTTTCCGTAAATAAAAATATTCAAAAGATGCCACTGAAAATGTTATATTTTAAGGGAAAGAATTTTGTTGAGAAGATATTACTTTTAAAATAGTCGTAAATGGTAAAAAAAATATATATATATATATATATATATATATATATATATATAACATAAAAAACAAAAGGAAACAAAAAGTAATATCAGCAAAAAGTTTTAACTTTTGAATATATTTTCTCCTTCATCAAGCGTCAAAATCTTTTGACGATACAGATGCATATACCATGCATATACATATACAAATATGAACGAGGAGATATATGTATATACGAGGAGGAAAGGGGTTTTAATATCATCAGAGCTCCTTTCAAAATTTCTCATTACTTTCACCCGAAATGGCTTTCGCGTGGTGTCCATATTTAACATGCGTAATTCCAAACTTTCTATTTCTCTCTCTTTCTCTCTTTCTCTCCGTCAAACGAAACATATGCAGCAGGTATAAAGTACCATCCGTCCTTGCATAAATAACTAATTTTAAATTCTTCCTTTCTCTCTCTCTCTCTTTCTCACTCGCGGATAACTTTTGACCTGACCGCAACCTTGCCCCGCGTAACAATCTAAGGTTTTATGCATTTCCATTGCTCCGATACATTATTTAATCCATTATCTTTTTGACATGTGGGGATCTATTTAATGCTTTTACTTCGTGCACTTAATTATTTTACAAGCAAAATTTTGATTGATTTTTTTGTATTTTATTTAACAAGCATTTGTAATCTTTCAAGATGAGTTTGCTCGTTATGTATTACAATGAAAATAACAATAGTTCGAAGGTAACTTATAAAAAAAATAAATAAATAAATAAATAAATAAATAAATAAAAGAAAAAAAAAAAGAAAATAGATAGAAAATCGATACGTTATAAAAATTTCAAGGTCTCGTTTCATCATCTACCACGTATTAATTATTCTTTATTACGAGCGACAATCGTCATTAACCTAAACCGCTCGATCGTCACCGCGAGAATCGAGCGAGCTTAATCAAGAAGACTGATCACCGCGGCTATTGAAAAAAAAAAAAAAAAAAAACACACATCAACATCGCGGCGCATCGCGCGTATAACCGATAAGAACGATAATAATAATTTACCTCGAGGTCCGTCGGCATACATCATCCCTGCTGGCATTGCATGTAGAGCGATTAAAAAAAGAAGAGCAAGTCGAGAGAGAGAGAGAGGGATAGAAAGTAGATTCACACATGCACACAGACACAGGGTGCAACGGGCAGAAAAACGGGGTCTAGGTTCGTGCGGCAACAGCAGCAGGCGTGGAAGAAACTCTCTTCTCTGCCTTTCTACTCTGCATCGTTTCTCTCTCTCTCTCTCTCTCTCTCCTCTCCGGTACTTCTCAAGGCATTCAGTAAAAAAAAAGGAAAAAAAAAGAAGGCCAGAGAGAGAGAGAGCGTTAAAAGCGAATATATACTCTCGATACGCGCAGCCCCTTCTCTAATCTTTAAAGGGGATGACGATGTACAATATGTGTGTGTGTGTGTATGTGTGCAAGCACGTGCAAGCTTATGGGATGTCTGGGTGGGATTCTGTAACGTTGTTGCTTTCTTTTGTCTATTTTTGGTTTAACTCGCTAGCGTTTCGAGGTCGGAAGCGTTCCTTTTGTTACCGTCGTTACTGATGTTGCTTTTCCTGCTGCCGCTGCTGCTGCTACTGCTCAGGATTTCATGGAATTTTTTCGTGGGAATTCGTGAAAAGTTTACGCACGCTAGTTCTTTTCTTTTTTTATTCTTTTTATTTCCGCTTACTTACTGTTTTGGGTTATTGATAGAATGTAAGACGCGAGTTTTGAGTTTAACAATTTTCTGAGTTCGATTTATATAAAGTGAAATTTTCAGTCGAAGAATTAGATGTGATGCGATTAGATGTGAAGAAACACTTCAATTCTTAATATTTGATACTTTAAAGGCGATACATGAAAATTCAATTGTTTATCCATCGATGTTTATTATCTCTTATAAATAAACGATTCATTAATTTCATTTCGCTTTCGTCAATTTCAAACTATCTAATTATCGATATTAGCTAAGATAATAGGATTATGAAAATAATTTTTTTTGCTGTTTTAAAATACCGACAAAGTACAAATTTTACTTTTAAAAATTAAATGTACTTTCTGCTTATGTACAATCAATTTAATCTTCTTAAATACTTTATACAGTACCATAATAGGATCAGAGTATTATAATTTATAAGAAATATAAAAATTAATACCTATAGTCGGCAATACAAATATGTGATGTTTTTTAATTATATTGCTTCGATAATATTTTTTAAATAAAAACCGTATAGTTTTAACCTTCCGATGCCATCAAAAGGCTTACGATAACAGAAGGTAACGTAAACTTGGAAATTTCGAGGAAATTCGGGATATACTACTAATAAAAGAGGATTTCGAACTATATAGTTTTAATCGAACAACAATATTGGCTCGATTTATTTGTCTTTAAAATTTCAATCCAAAATATAGTTTTAATTGCAGTTAATTAAAAATTTTTTTAATACAATCAATGGCTTATAATTATTTAATAAATAATCAGTTTATATTCAGTAATTTTATCGAATAGTAGATTTAAAAAAGAGGAAAGACTTTTACAAGAAATATTTTAAATGCACTTCAATAGTTTTATTTTTATCGAAATGTTTTATATTATATTTATTTAAAAAGAAAAAATGAAAGTCATTTAAAGTACAAACGTTAATCAAAGAATAACTTTCAATTTACAGCACAGATTAAAATAATCCGAACGATAAATTATTTATATTTCAGCTTACAGCTGCGTATTTAATTATTACTATTTTTATGCGATTAATTTGCAATTGAAAATATTGAAAAATGAATTAATTTTTATAAAATATATTAATTTAAAATGATACTTAATTTATTCGATGTACATGCAACAAATACGATAATTTTAATTTCATTAATAATTATCGATGTATGAAACATTTATCTTAAGGAAAAGAAATTCTACTTTTCATTAGCTGAATATTATATTTTAAATGTAAGACGAAAAGTATGTTTTTTTTATCAGTAGCACATCGATGGCATTAAAGTAACCGATATTCTTTCTTTCGTATTTATTTGCCCGAAAAAATTTAAAAAGCTAATTAAAAATGCTTTCCATTTAATTAATTTTCAAAAAACCTCGACATCAAACAGACTCTTCCCTCATTAATTTCTCATTCTTATTAACACGAGGCTTTAAATAAACATCGAATGAACGAATAAAAAGTAAAAACAAAAAAAAAAAAAAAAAACGAAAGGAAAAACATAAAAAGGAATAAAGAAGCTGAAAAAAAAAAAAAAAAATTGAAAAAAGAAAGAAACCCGTACCAAAATCCCTTAAAACTTGGATGTTATCTAACCTCAAGCAGCAGCCAGTTCGAATGCAAACAACGAATGCAAGCTGCTTTTCCAGCTCTGAATAGATGCAGAGAAGACAGGAAGGAGCTCGCTTGCGAAAGAGAGAAAGAGAGCAGTTCAAGTTTTAATTACTGCGCGCGAGCGTTGTGCTGCCGCCGTGGAAATATATCGAAAGAGCGCCGATATCTTCTTCCTTCCCCCACTCTTCGTGCAGCGGCTTTTCAATCAAAGCTAAAGAGGGAAGGAAGAGAGAGTTAGGAGAAGGAGAAATCCTTCGGACGGGAATAACGACTGGAAACAATACAAAGAATCCACCTCGCTTCGATATATCTCTCTCTCTCTCTCTCTTTCTCTCTCTTTCTCTTTTTTTCTCTTTCTTTCATTCTTTCTACCGTTCGCTCTCGAACTCTTTTTTTTTTTTTTTTTTTTTTTTTTTTTTTTTTTTTTTTTTTCACCGAAGTAGCAGCCTAGGAGAGAAGAAGGATTTAATGATATCCTCGACGATTGAGAAAAAGGGAGAAAACGTGGCTTTCGAAAGGAAGAAATCACTTTTGAGATTTCCGCGACTTTAATCGATGATAGAAATAAAGTTTATGCATTAGTTATCATACATTTATTTATTTATCACTATTTTTTTTTTTTTTTTTTTTTTTTTTCTTTTTTTAACCATCAGCGATCTGATATTATTTTAACGTTTAGCTCCGTGTATTTTTTCCTTTATTGGACGTTGATTTAAATTTTTGTTTATATTGCGAGCATTTTTACACGAAATGTATGCATTATTTTTAAGAGTTTATTTTTTTTTTCTCTATGCATTCGATTGAATAATTTAATAGACTAAATAGAATAAAAATTTCATCGAACAACTTTAAACGATCCTTGGTACTTTTATGTATATATATATATATATATTTTTTTTTGTTTTTTAACAGAAGAGCTATTTTTTCGCCAACGATCGAATGCTTATATCGATAATGTGCGGTATTTATTATTAAAGTAAAAAAAAATTTTATAATGTAAAAAGGTTTTTTACAACGCCGCCAATGGAATGCAACGTTACGCGAACAGTTTTACTATCGAGAATACGTAAGCATTAGTACTTTACAGGTCGTTCTGAAAATTTTAAATTTCCATCAACGTTACTTCATTTATTTTTCAAATGAACGAATGTAACGTATTAATGGATTTAAGGGCAAAATTTTATAGATGTAAGGACGATTTTTATCGCGAATCTCCGCGTATATTAATCAGAGATAAACGTTTTATGAAGTTTGAGAATTAAAAAAAAAAAAAAAAGAAAGAAACTAGGTTACGCAGATTATTTACGATTGAAAAGTTACGTTGAAATATTAAAATTAAGACGTTTCGTTTAATGTTTCCATTTTTTCCTTTTTTTAAACTTTCATTATTGTAACTGAAACTTTGACAGTGATATTGAAATTTAATTAAAGAAAGTATTAAAAATGTTTGGAAGTTTACATTTTCATTACTTTGTATAAGTTGCTTCGACGTAATTTTTTTTTTTTTTGTAATTCAACATAAAAATTTCATTATTTTCAATTATATAATATATTTTACAATAAAAACCATTAAAAAAATTGACAACCATGAGACATTGGAAATAAACAATTAAACCGAGACTATGTACATACTAAATGTGAAATATTATGAAAGTAACTCAATGAGTATAAATATGATAAAAGAACAACGACAATAATCTAATTTCCAACTCACCGTACAGCTTCATCTTGCCGCTGTGATTCATCAAAATGATGATGTATCCGCCTAGGTCGACCATTTTTGTCGCGGTTGATCGGGCCCGGTGAACCGACGCACAATTACAGTCAGGATAAAACCAACACTCGCGCGGACACACACGCGCGCGCGCGCGCTTAAACAACGAATCGCTTAACGAAGTGTAGGTAGATATATAGAGGGAAAATAAAACTATATACGTATATATGATATAAGCGCGTCGAGGTGAAGTTGTAAGACGACGAGGATCTCGCGTTAGCCGCGCGTCATCTTCGAGGAGAATCTCGTCTCGACTTCATCGCCCGGCATTCGCTCATCCCTCGCACTCCCACCCCAACACACTTGCGCACTTTTTTTGTTCAATTTTTAAATCACTTTCTCTCTCTCTTCCTCTTCCCCTATTTCTTTCTCTTTCTTTCTCTTTCTTTCTACCTCTCGCACTTTGAGCGTACGTTATTATGCCCGTGCATCAAAATATACATATAAATATGTTGCGTGCGTATACGTATTAATTAAAAATAGGACGCGTGTCACGTTGGTGAAAAACCGAAAAGTAAGAAAGGGACGCGCGCGCGGGCACACACTTTTTTATTTATTTTCTTCGCTTATCTCGACAATCACTCGTTACTCGCGTTAAAAATTACAACGAAAACGGGAAAAGCGCGCGCGCGCGTTATTCGTTAAATATATCGGTAAAAACGCGCGATTTAAATGTATATGTATATGTATATGTATACAGTTCGGCCCAGCCGGGGCCAATCGCCGACCGGCGATTTGCTACATTTTCCGTATGCCAAAGATAAACTTTTGTCCGATAATGTATCTTCGATCGTTACTCTTCAATTGCTTATCGATTTTAAATGAAGCAGCTCGTCGACGTCGTGCGCCGACGAACTCGAGCTCCTTGCAGCCATCGGCGACGACGACGACCTCGGCGTTCCTCGATTTTGGATTACGTGACCGCATGGCATCGTTGACGATTCAAAAACGAGCATTCAGATCCGTCGTTGTCCCTGGAAAATAAAATAAATTTATTTATTTATAACATTTTTCATTATTATTATTATTATTATTATTATTATTATGCTTTTACTTTATTTCGTATGTATAATATTTTGATTTATTTGTATTCTGTAATCGATTCGTTTATTTTACCTTTTCCTTTTTTTTTTTTTTTTTTTTTTTTCAAATAATCTTATCCTAATCATTCTACATTGTATTTAATTTACTATTTACTCGACACATTCGATCGGTAAATTTAGTTTATTTACACAACGTTTAACTAAAAATACTAACAAAAAATCGATTATTTAGTTAAAATGAAATTAAATTTTAAGAAATAAAATACATCGAGTTCCTGATTATTTGCTTGAAAAGGATATCCTATCGATAATTAATTACACTTACAACTTGTGTTCGAGTACGCTCTTGTTTAATATGTATTTTAATAATATCATTCTAGAAATAAAGAAAAAAAAAATGACTGTTTTATTATTAAAACACTGCTCGAAGACGTAGGAACTAGTATATAGGAGTAAATATAGTTACTGCTAATTAAATATTAAGCTCTTTAACTTCTATTTATGAGAATATAAATAAACGACTTTAAAGATAATACGATCTCTTTTTTATAGCGGCAAAAAAAAAAAAAAGCATAATTAATTTTTATAAAAAAAATCCATCACTTGTATATACAGATATATTTTAAAATAGTGTCAGTAGAAAACACTCGATATGATCAGACGCGCGTAATTTTTGTTATTTAATAATTCACGTAGTAAATAACACTTTAGTAATAAAATGAAGCATTTAATATAAATAAATTCATAATATAATTTCAATTTACTTATTAAAATGTTTCAAAGCCTTTTTTTTTTTATTCATCTATCAAATATTGTTTGCAATTAACATATAATAAACATTCGCATATAATGCTAACTATTAAAAAAAAAAAAAAAATGTAGGTCATGCGAAATTAATTCTAAATTTCACGTACGGGACACACATATCGGTTAAAATAAAAAAAAAAGTTTCCGGTATAGGTATACGAGCAATAATTTGTTTACCGTACGTTTTTTTTATCTTTTTTCAAGACTTTGGTAAAACTTCTTTTATATCTAAAGTTGTGTCAGGTGCCGTTGACGGATACATTGTGTGTGCGCGATCGTGTAACTTTTTGCATTGTAAGCAACGGAAGGTTAATTGAATATGAAAGCATAATATGGGTTATTGTTCTCTATATCAGATTAATAATTCAATAGCAATTTACACCTATAGATTATTTCCACCATAATATCTGTAATACTTTAATCTTCTTCTTCGTATGTTTGGATATCAATTTCTTATTTGATTTTAAAATTTTCATCGGGTGATAAAGTTAAACGTTTAACATAACCTCATAAGCGATATTCGCTATGCGACGAATGAAAAGATATGTGACGATTTGTAATTTGATCTATTAAATCGTGAATATTTATTGATTCGTGATATGTTCAAAATCACAAGATAATTCTGTCTAGAAAAAGAAACAATTTTTTAGAAAGCGTATAAATATTCTCGCTTTCCTTTCACAAATAACATTAATTGTGCAATTTCCAAACACAATTTGTAACATAAGCAACTTACGACGAGTCATCGTTAATTAACACATTTTATAAGATAATATTTATTCGTACTTATAAATCTATTTATGTAGTAATTTAATATTTATTTTTCATTAAATTTATATTCATTTAAAGTTGTCAAGTTTGTATTCAAATACTAACGTAAATTTTTTACTTCGGATTTAATTTTTCGTTGGAAATTATTACTGTGATTTTCAGTTCAATTATTATTAAATAACAATCGTACACAACCAAAAAAAAAAAAAAAAAAAAAAAAAAACAAAAATATTAAATCATAAAAATTTCAAAAACAGCCTGTAATTATTTCTCACCATCGACATAATGCAAAAAAAAAAAAAAATCATCTCTTTCACATAGAAAGAATCGCTCGTTCGAATTTAGACTCTGCCATTTACCATGCATATCCACCTTCGGAAAATCTTTCTCTCCCCCGAGATAGGAGGAGAGAGAAAGAGAGAAACATACGAAAAAGCGCGCACTTGCATATCAAAAATAAAGAAAAGCCCATTGCTCTGGCAATTCCAACCGCACGCAAGATATTTACGAAAAGAAGGCATCCTAGCTCGTAAAAAATCTCGTAGTACTCTCTCTCTCTCTTTCTCTCTTTTCTTGATATAATACGCGGAGTTACAAAGAGAGAGAGAGAGAGAGAGAAAGAGAGAGAGCGCAAGGAATGCGTGTGTCCTCCTACCCACACCCTTTTCAACCTCGACTCCCTCTGTCTTTCTCTTTCTTTTTCCTTTTCGTTACTAGTGTGACGGCTCGACCGTATACACACATACACATATGCCGTAGCCTTGATTGAGATCAAATAAAGATCCTCGTTGCAAAAAATAATGAGAGAGAAAGTCAATCTCGTCATTTTTCAACGAGTTGTACAATTTAATCATATTCTTAACGCGTTTACGAAGCTCGTAAAACGTAAGCGAATGTCAATCCAAAGTGCTAAAAACGTTAAATGCGAAAACGAGGAAAATTCATAAAAAGCTAGGGGAAAAAAACAAGAGAGAAAGAAAAAAAAAATAACAAGTCTTGTGGGTGGGGAACGCGCGCGCGGTAGATGGATAGCGGGTCGTTTCACCATGGCTATCGCTAGAGAGACTCGTCAGAATATTGTTTAAATCGTTTCTTACGAAAGAAGGCCGTCGGGGTAAGATGAAGAAACGGTCCCTTGGAAAATCCATCGAGCACGGCTCCTCCTTTCTTCGGTTCTCCTCTCTCTATCTCTCTCTCTCTCTCTCTCTGCTTCTCTCAAACTCTCTCGTTCTCAGCTTTGGTTTTTCGAGGTTACGTGTGTATGACTATTCTTTCCACTTGTTCCTCTCCCTCTCTCTCTCTCTCTCTCTCTCTTTCGTTTTTACACTCGCGTCGCGTGTATCTCGATAAAAACACGCGTACATTTAACTGCGAAGCGTTTGAGGAAAATCGAAAATCACAAAATCGGGGTTAATAATATAAAGCTCGCGAACTCGCGCGCGCGCGCGCGAAACAACCGACGAGAGAGGATATTATCCTCGCGCTGCGATGACCGCCGTCGTCGACATATCGTCCGCGCGCGCACAGACACACGCGCGCACACACATATAGACACAGACCGACCGTGTGTATTTAATGTATATATATATATGTACGGGTATGTACGTGTGTACACGTTCGTATCTCGTTACATCTATTCGTCTCTTTCTCCTTCGGCGGAGAGAGTCGTCTCGGCACGGGTCGACCCGATGGAGGATCGTCGCGCACTCGCAGCCGCTCGGCCGATGTTGCTACTGCTATCTTCCGAGTTTCTCGTTTGCGCCCCACTCGCCGATTCCTTTCTCTCTCTCTCTCTCTCTCTCTCTCTCTTCATCCCTCTCTTGCTTTTCTCGTCGCTACTCTCAGCTGGGGTTGGTCCGATGTCGGAGGATCGAAGGGAGAGGTGCTTTACATCAAGGGGTAAATTACTTCTTCTTCTCCGTTGGATCTTCTCTCGAGGATTTCCACGGTTGTGCGAGTAGAATCCTTAGAAAATTTTGTCCCGCGAATTGGAGTTTAAGTTTAATTAACTGATGAATTAGGTATTATAACGTGTTAAGCAGAATTTACGTATTGAATTACATGAATGTTACGTTAAGTTTAACAAAGCCGCATTAAACTTTTAGATGTAATTGATTTGTTGATAATTCTATCGACTACGGTTGAAATTTAAAAACGAAGAAAAATTTACTTTAAGCAATTTTCATTTAAATATAAAACTTAATATATTTTAATTCAACATATTTTATTTATGATGTTTACAGATTTATATTCAATATTAAATAACCACAATTTTTTCCTAAGCTTACTTGAATTTAAAGTAGTAGTAGTTCGTGTCAGACAAGGCAAATTATAAAAAATTCATCGTTTAAATTATTTGTTTTTTTTTTTTTTTTTTTTTCTTTTCATTCACAATACAAAAGTAATAAATGTAAGCTCGATTTCATAAAAAAATGAATTAAAAATAAATTCACACAATTTACAGCACCGGTCAACTAATTTAATTAAAATTAACGTCGACGCAAATCAACATCTTTAAACTACATAAATCATTTAATTGTACAAAAATATAAATATCGTCGTATAAAAATCGCGGGCTCGTGGAGACGAAGTAAAATACGTGAGATAATAAACGTACGCGACGCGGAGATAAAATCCGTCGGAGTATAGCTGGCGTGGCTGCTTCGACATGCATACCTCGGATGCTGAGCGAGAACGACAGTAAAACAGAGAGAGAGAGAGAGAGAAAGAGCGACAGAGAGTCGAGATCAATATAGGGGATGCTGGCCTAGGTTTTCCCGCTGGCTCCGCTAGATGAAAGAGAGACGGAGAATCGAGGAGAGAAAGAAAAGGAGGCAAAGTGCGCGCGCGGACGATTCTCCCGCCGCGTGGTGCGCAACTTTGAGAGCTTACCTTGTTTCTTTTTTTTTTTTTTTTTTTTTTTATATTTTTATTTATTTTTAAATGTTCTTCTTATCGAATCGCGCCGAATTTCTTTCTTTTCTCAACTCATTTTAACAGGTAGATGTTTAATAATTTGTTAAAAACAACTGGAAACTTTAATTTATTTATTTATTATTATAAATTACTGGCTTGTAAAATATTCATTATAATTGCTGCTTGTGAATGTAAATAAAAATAATGTTATTCCTTAAAATGCGTGTATTTTTTAAAGATACTTTTTAAGTGAAAAAATTCCATTAGTGAAATTATTAATATTCATTAAGATGCTTCAGAAATAATTATTTAAAAAATTTTGGCAACAATTCAAAATATAATGTACAAATTAGGCGTTAATTACATTAAATATACAATTACGTATACAATTTTTTCTTTTTAAAAAATAAAGTTTTTGTAAATTTTGTTTACCATTTTTTGTAATATTTTAAACATAGTATGCTTTTCTTAAAAAAAAAGAAAACAATAATTAAAACCCCTTATTTAGTGTATTTATTAAGTTCATTTGGATCTACTTATGTTCAGTAAGTAGATATGTTCCGGCTACAGTAAGACTGAAAGTCCTACCTACATCTCCTTTTTTTTATTTTAATTTATTATTTGTATAATTTATCTTCTTTTTACTTTTTATTTATTTCACATTATGAAAAAGTAGTTTTAAAATCTATCCACTGAATACTAAAAATCTTTTTATTCAGTGTAAAATTCAATAATTATACTTAATGCGATCGAATATTATTCGCGCATTTCTTATCGAATAAAAGAAAATCAAAATTTATTTATTTATCTAACAGACATCATTTGTAAAATTCCACGGTGCATAATAAAAAAAAAAATTTGTTTTTATTACAATTTTAATTTGTGCTTTCTACATAAAGTTCTCATTTCTTCAAGACGCGCTTGACAAAGGAAACGCAAGTCGCCGTTTGTAAAACGATCGCCTTTGAAAAGGAAAATGGCACGCCTCTGATGAAAGAGAGCTTCACATGTAATTGACAGTACTAGAAACGAAGTCGCTTACTACAGCCTCGTCCTGAAAAGATGGGCAATATATATATATAATAAATAATAAAAAAAAAATTGTAACGAAAAAAATAAAAAAAAAAAAAAAAACACAACGCGACTGCGACGACGCGCGCAACGCTTCAATTTTGTAAAAATACTATTGTAACTTGTTGCGCCTACCCGCGACGAGAGACAATTTCCCTAATTATGCCTTTCGGCGTTCTTACTTCATTTTAAATTATTTCGCTTTATTATACTAAAAAAAAAAAAAAAAAATTGTAGGTTTAATTTATAGACTAACGCTTGATTTTGCAGTGAAGTGTCACGACGATTCATGCAATTTTAAATACCTAAAATCACTTGTGATTATTTTAAATGTTTGTATTTAACGACAATATTTTTTTAAAATTCAAAAATAAAAAAATACTCATTCTTTAAAAAATAACAATAATTAATATGATTATAATGATGTGTAATAGAATTATAATAGATTCGCGTGTATAAATATTAGTGTAAATAATTATTAAATTTTACTCCGTAAATTAATTACATTTAAATAATTTTCATGGTATAGTATTTTAGAAGATAATTGTTGTCCAGAAAATTTTTTTTATAATTATAAGTTAAGCTTAAAAAATTAAATAATAGTCCCAATTTTATTATGAAAAAAACAATTTTTTCGAATCCAATATCTTTACCAATAATAATATTTTCACAAATAAATTTTTTGATATATAATTTTTGCTTACATTATAAGTACGTAACATGTTGTGAAAAAAGTAGTTAACAAATATTTAAAAAAATATTATTAATGTTGATAAAATTATTCAAATAATTTTTTACACCAGCTCCATTGCAAATTTTTTTGGAAGGCAATTTACTTATCTTCTATATTGCTCTAGTCTATGCCGTAGTGCTAATTCTTCTGTGATCCCCTCGTCTAATTCGCATCATTTTCACTGCTTCTTATAACAAATATGGCGTTTGTTTGTGACTAAATACTAGTCAGCTGAGGAATATAGATTTTTTATATTTATACGATTACTCTCGTTGTAATACGAATAAAGTTTAATTAAATTGATAAAATTTTTAAATTTACTCGCCGAAATGTAAGTTTCTATGTTTGTAAGATCTTAAGAAAAGTAAAAATAAGTCATTACACATTTACTTATTTTGGGTATCCTACCGGTTTATTTAGTGAAATATTTTATAGCAAATAATATTCAATCATAACTTAATTCTAAATTAAAAACTTAACTGTTAAATATTTATCATTAAAAAATTAAAAAATTCTTTACTGACTCTTCAAAAATATTTATCTATTTTTCAACTGGTATTGCAGAGGTTACTCAATAAAGTTGCAATTTTTATACACTAAATATAAGGTAAATATGATTTATTTATTTTCTTTTTTCTGAAAATTATATCATTATTAAAACAACGTCGTTTTAGTTAAAGTAGATCACAATGGTAAAAATTGCTCTCAAATTAAAAGCAAATCTTGAAAATATAGAAAGTCTGAGTCCATCGCCCAACCGAGACTTTCGATGGTATTTGAAATTTGCATGCAACAACTGTGGAGAAGTTTCGAGCAAATGGAATTATGCTTCATTAGCTGAAGAAACTCGTGCACAGAGAGGAAGCGCTGTCAACCATTTTGTCAACAAATGTAAATTATGTTCGAGAGAAAACTCTCTATCAATTTTACCTGATACAGTTAAAGGGATATCTGCAGAATCTTGCTCCAAATTTGAAACTGTTGTAGTTTTTGATTGTCGAGGATTAGAGCCTCGAGAATTTTCTGCTAGAGAAGGTTGGGTTGTTAAGACTATAGACAATGGTAAAACATTTACGGATGTAGATCTTAGCGAGGGAGAGTGGGCAGACTATTGTGATAAAACAAATCAACCAGTTGGTGTCTATGAAATAGAAACTAGCTTTGAAAGAGTTAAATAATTTAAGATATATTATACATATATATTTATATACGTTATGAAATATATGCATTTTTGATACAGTAATAATTTTTTCACCTACAGTAATTATTTTGCTCTTATTTTTTATTTATTTCATTACAAATTTATAGTTAAAATTTAAGTTATATATTTAAACATTTTTTATATACTTTTAAACTAAATAACAATTAATTATAATATAAAAATTATTTGTTTAAATATGAAAGCATTATTTTCATAATTATTTTTCCAAAATTTACCTACTTAAAAACTATCAACTTTTATAGAATTTAATATTAAATAAATATGTAAAATATATTAAGTTATTATTTGACATCAAATTTATATTTCTTAAAATATTTTAGATACATGGATAAAGGAAAGGTTATGAAAATTAATTATTTATGCATTATTTAATGGATATAATAAGAAAACGTTACGTTTATTACTGTATATAGAACAATTTATACGTTATTTATTGCACGTTATAAAATTGCGTCGCGTTTCTACATTGTCGCCGCTATTAGTGAGTATGAAAGTTTTTTCGCAATACTTGCGCAGTCTGGGTCCACCCGAAATCCGGGAATTAGAGACACAGTTAAAAGTTTGTACAGGAATCAACGTAAATGTGTTCGGTATACGTTATAAAAAATTTTTACAAAATAAGTTTTAATTTTATAACAAGTTGTTTGTAAAAATATTTTTAATAATAACCTAGAAAGAAAATGAGAAATAAATTTTCTGATAAAGATAATATTTAAAAATTAAAATTTAAAATTGAAAATATTTACAAAATTGTTAAAATTTTAAACTTTAATATTTTGTTTTTTTTTTAACTTGATTTTATTAGTATCGTTTAAAAAATATCACTTATTTTTATACAACAACGAGTTAAATGAAATGCGTAATTAAATCTATTTTTATTAAGTTAATTATAAAAATTTATTCAACATATATTTTTATAATTAATTTGGACTAAAAATCATGAATTTAAATCTCTAACACTTTTACAATATTAAAAACTTTTCTGATATGCATTTAAATAGTTTCACGTTGCTAATATAAAATATTTTATATAAAATACTTAGGAATATTCTCTAATTGCTGCAGAACGTAAAAACTAAGATACTATTATTTGTAATTTAATAAAGTCATCATTTTTTTAAACATACATTTAAAAATTAATTTAATATTTCATTTTTTTTTTCACATTGCATCGATATTTTATCATAAATTTTAAATATTTTAAAAACCGTTTGTTTTTTATTTCCGGTATCCTTAAAACGCGCATAATTTTAATTAGAAAAAAGGTATGTTAGCCCGGACGATTTTTATCTGAATCGCCCGAGGTGTACTCGTTAAAATTATGAAAATTTTTATGTAATTACAACGCAGACATGCAATACATTAGTTTAACGTTCGTCTAAGCTTAAAATAAGGTAGTCTTAGAGACGTTATAACGTCTTTCGAAACAATACGATTATAACACTTCTTATAAAACGAATCTATTAACATGAACACAAAGTTTTGTTGATTTTTCTTAAATTTAACTATATATATATATATATGTTATGTATGTTTCACATTCAGTCATACAAAATAAAGTTAGCGATATTCTCGAAGCAAATAATATACCTTGGAAGAAAATAATCGGTTACGTTTTTATATATGTGAACGGATCTAAACTTTGCATCTACATTTTCATATTACTACGTTTTGTCCTATATATCATTTATAACGAATACATTTAAGCAAATATAGTATTTTTATATTTATATATCTAATGCCTAATATCAGTTTCAGTTTATTTTGTTTTTGACTATGTAATAATTGAACGAGCTTTTAACAATTTTAATAACGAAACGAATTGGGTGAAGAAAATTTTCTAATCAGAAATTACGTTACGTTAACGTTAATGGGATTGATTTATACTTGAATTTCTTTTTCTAGCATTAATACAAACAGGGTTATGTATGATTCAATCTAGCAATGACTACCATCATGTCCGATTACATTAAAGTAGGATTTAATTAGACGTAAATTAAGAAAACGAACATTTTATTGTTGTTTAAATTAATTCTCACACAATCAGATTTGCATTGGACGCCGATATCTACTAGCACCAAAATTGCGGTCTAATTAATTACAATCAGACATGACCTTCTACAACAGTTCAATCGCGATCGGTATTTCATTTTTTTTATTTTTATTTTTTTTTATTTATTTTTTTTTTTTTTTATTGTTTATTTATTACTTAGCCTTTTACGATATTCTAAGATATAATACTACTTCTCCGATCATCTTCTATCTTTGAAAATTTAAATCTGATCGCATATATACAACGTAGCGTGTATAAATTTAATCTGACCCGAGCAGGATTCGTTTAAACTATCGATTTAAATATTATTGTTCCATGGTTTCTCGTATACTCGTTCAACCAAGCAGTTGTAAATCCGCTCACATCAGGATTATTTACACGGGAGGGGGGGAGAGGATGGCGGATAATCGGCAAAGGTATTATCCGCGTTATATGCGCGTATACAAACGTCGACTCCCGTACAGACCTCCGACTCCGCTCATTGCACACAATTAATTATCGTATATATATATATAATTTATATATAAAATAGCTCCAAGGCAGCCTATGTAGGAAGAATTACTAAGAAAGGAAGTTATTAGTTAGTTAGACTCTTGCGTCGAACGATCCTCTTTCCACGTGGAAGATGTCGAAGTATGAATTTTTAGAGGGGTCGCAGGCAGCTCATTTTCAAGGCAGCGGATTGATCTTCCAAGCTTTGCTTTAAACCTTGAAGCGTCTCGATGAGCATTTGCTTTCTTAGCTGCGAGTAGGATGAAGCTGCTGATGCCGATTGTAACTGTGTTGAACAAATTCCTTTTATTATTACAGAAAATTTCCATCGTCGTTTATATATTTTTATTATTTTTATTTATTTTTTAAATATATATATACATATATAAATATAATTTTTTTTTTTTTTTTTAAGCTATCGTTAGATTCGTTTAAAACTAAAGAATAATAATTAACGAAGTTACCTGTGGTTGCAGCTGTTGCTGATCGGTAGTGCAATCGCTGTCGGAATTTCTAAGCCATGGGGCCGCTTGACGTTGTAACGTTCGAACTCCGTCCTCGTATACTTTACGTTTGACCGGTTCGCTTTGCGGACACGAGTAATGTTCCGACGTCGAAGTTAGCTCGTCGTTTGGTATTAACGTCGTCGGTGGATTGACATCGATGGATCTTTTCAGACAGAGAAAAAGAGTGAGAAATTCAGTTAATGGCTCGGTTAGAATAAAACTTTAACAAAAAGAATCTTTATTATTCTTATGTTTAAGATTTTTCAACGGTTGTGTTTTAAAATAGTTTTTAACACTTACTTAAAAACTGTTAAATTATTTGCCGCGTTCTGCGATGCAGCTATTGCCTGATTAACCACTGGCTCGATTATTTTTTTCTGTTGCTGCAAATGTATTAATTAAAGCGCATAATCAATACAATTACTTATTCGAATGAAAAAAAAAAAAAATGTTTTCCATACCTGCTGAAGCAACCTCTTCGGACTAGAATGATCGAGCAAATCTTTGATACTTCCACTGGAAAGTTCGGGCTGAGAATTTCTGCTCTTCGATAGCGCGAGCTCGATGTTGAGCTCGGCGTTCTTTATAAGCTCGACGCGCTTGTTGGGCGCCGATCCCGTGCAGATCTGCTGATGTTGCTGCTGATACGGCATGCGGGGAAAACGCGAGGGCGAGCCGTCCGTACCAACGGAGGTGCAAGAGCCGCGACGACTGTTGCTCGCCGATTCCTCCCGTTGTAGCTGCTGCTGTGCGCTTACCAACATTCGTTCCGCTTCCATTATTAATTGGGCGTATTTTAGATCGGCTTCCTTGTCGGCCTCGATCAAGGCTAGCTCCGATGCCGACATATTTTTGAGCGAGCTTGTGCTCTCCTGAAATTTTTAGAATTTTAATTTAAACATTATGTAATTTTCAATTTATTTTATCATTCATTCCATAATTTTTTTTTTTTTATTTTATTTATTTATTTATTTTTTATTAATTTTTTAATTTTTATGTTTATTTTTTTTAATAAACATATTGTAACTGATCGCAATCGAAAGCATAAAAATTGTATAAATGTTAAAAATAATTTACTTTTACTATTTAAAAAATTTTATTTTAATTTATTTTAAATAAAAAGTTAATAAAAACATATATATTTGTCATACGATAAAATATAAATTCGGATATTAATCAAAAACATTTGGAAATTAAAACTGTGCAGTCGCAATTTAAAATTAAATCGACAGCATTTGAGCAATTTTTAAGTACATGACGCTTCTAACTTCATCTATATAGCATTTTTAACCGGAAAAGATACCGAATAGCTATTGTATCGACGATACACAATTTTTAATAGTTGCTGGTAAAGTAGGAATCTTAGAAGCTTAAAAATATTCAATAAGTTGAGTTCAAACATATAGTATTCATAATAACATTCATCAGAACAATAATAGTGAAGATGTATGTATATTAATTTTTTTGACAAAAATTAAAAAAAAATTGAAAAATAATCGCGTTTTATAGTAGTATTATTTACATGTTCTTCAAGGCCCATTAGCTCAGTTGGTTAGAGCGTCGTGCTAATAACGCGAAGGTCGCGGGTTCGATCCCCCCATGGGCCAATTTTTTTTTCTTTTTACTTGAATCATTTTATTTTTCCAATATTTGTAAATCATTAATCTACATAATTTTTTATATATATCTTTGAAAAAAGTCTATCAGATTAATAGATTAAAAATATGAAACATACTGCCTCTCACAATGACTCATTCATTATGCGATCCCGACTTTATATCTTAACAAATTGCACAATTTTTTTTTCAAGACTTTTGATTCCTTGAATTTTTTAAACTCGAAATCTTTTTTGATACTCACGGCCGGATACACCTGGCAATTCCTATCAAGAGTAAGTCGCGATGGAGGTGACAGCATATGACTTCCACGAGTCGTCTTCCTTCTGAGACATATCGGTGTACCGCCGACGCTTCGACTTGCCGCGGATCGCATCGGTGCTAGATTCACCGACCAAGCTCTTCTGCTCTCGGAACCGCTGCTCGAGTTCTTCATCAGCAGCCGTTCCAACAAAGCGCGATTTGTTTGCGCGGAGGCTTCGCTCGCGTTCTTTTTGTATCTAAAATTATTTTTTACTTAGGGACGTGGTGGAAACAAAAACAAATTACTGCGAATCGTTTTTTAATATGTAGAAGGTAAAATTTTAGAAAAATATCGTTAAATCCTTTTTTTAAAATTAATACTTTACGCCTCGAACGATTTTTCTTTTGAAATTATTTCACTTTTTGAAGAAGTTGAACGGAGAAAAATGATCGAAGTTTGAAAGAAGTTAAAATAGAAAAAAAAATTATTCGAATTCAAAAACTTTCAAATTAAGCCGTCGTTACGCTGAAAGGAGTGAATTTTCTTTTACGAAATCCGTTCATATCTCGAGAACGAATCGCTCAAATTTACTACTAATATCGACGAAAAATTTTCGTAGCTCTTTTTTTCGAAGTGTCAAAAAAATCCATTATGGACAATATCATCTTGATAATATTATTTTAAATTTCAACGTATTTATTCTAACGGTATTTGAACTTCCAAACAAAAAATTTATCATAATACTTGAAATCACTTTTCAATTTTTCATATTCTTTAATTATTAAAAAATAAAAAAAAAAAGCTTCAAATTTAATTTGATTTCAACAACTCTTTCGCCTTCTCTCTCTCTCTCTCTCTCTCTCTTTTTTTTTCTCTATTTCATCAACTTCGAAACAAAGCACGAAATCGAAATTAATTACGAAGCTTCATTCTTCGGGCGTACTTTCATCTCGGGTAAAACTTTACTTTTTATTCTCACCTTCTATTAAGCACTTCCTGGAGCAGCTCGATCTCCTCGCGATGTTCCCTCTCCTCGTCCTCGCAAGGCGGCTCGACGCTGCGTCTGTGTCTCCGTCTTCGTTGTCTTCGCCCCGACAATCCGCGCTGTTGGCTACGGGACGCGGGTCTGCTACTCCCGACGCTTCCCTCGAGCTGTAACTCCAAGCTACTGGCGCTCGCGTCCGATGAAAAATTTGCCGACGAGCTGTTGTTGTCGTACAATACGCTCCCGCTGTGATCCGACACGATGTCCGTTTCTTTCTCGTATAAGTAGTTTTCGTCGAATTTACCCATCACCTATGCGTCGATGAAACGAATTGATTTATTTAGCGTTATTTTTTTTTTTTTTTTTTTTTTTTTTTTTCTAGTTTACGTAAGTAACGATGTAGTTTTACTTTTAATAATATAGTTAATTAAAATTTTTTCATTATTTGTAATAATTTTTTTTTTTCACGGTGTTAAAAAGTCTTTTGCTATGGAAAAAAAAAAAAATACGAAATGAAAAAGAAAACGATCACAAAGCGTGCAAATAAATATCGCCGGTAGAATTATAAATACGAAAAGATATTGTTGCTTTAATAGGCGCTCATTTTGCGCAACGTAAACTTCGTATATATAGGCCGAAAAAAAATAAATAAATAAAGCCATAGAGTGCCGTTGAAACTTATAATTACTGTCGTATACATCTGCAACTCGTGATTGTTATAACGCAATCGCCATACGCGCCAGAATTTAAATTCCCAATTGGTTCGTAACGACGGCATATAACGACTGATTAATATGGCTTTTATATTTTCAACTACGTATTAATTAATAGCTTATTTGTTAACGGATGAAACAATTTGTACAAGCGCATATGGCGGGAAATTCATTGAAAATTTTGTTTGATTTGTAACGTTGAATGCAATTTAGGCTTTTGTTGCCGATTAAAGAGTGATTATGTCGGTAGGAATGAAAATTGTTTGTACTTTGTTTAATTTATTTACATCGGAGAGGCTTAAACTTTATTTGCAATTTAACATGAAACCAACATCGAAGGTAAACGAAAATCAAAAGCGAATGTACATCCAAGTACCGAAAAAATAAAGTTCTTTTAGTTTTTTCTCCAAACTTGCGCATCGAGTTTATTTAGAAAACCGATAAAAAATAAATTACGAAACAAAAAAAAAAAAACGAAAAAAAGAAAAACTCGTCACGACAAACTCTTTCGTTTACAAAAAAGTCGATACGAAATAAAAGTAAAAAATAAAAATATATATATATATATACTCTCTCTCTTTTCTCTAAGGCAAAAAACAAGCGATACGCTAATTCCAGGCCTTTCCGTCTTCCATTCCTAGGAAAACGTCGCATCAAAACCGCGCGGCAAAAGAGAGACGCATTACGAAAGGGTTACTCCGTGCGCGTAAAAATATGGTATAGAGAAGCGAACTTCGCGCTTAATAAAAGTCGCATACGCGATAAAAATCAACCCGGAAGAAGAAAAAGGGAAGGAGGGAAGGGGGAGGGAATTCACGTTACGTGACGCGCATCTCGCGCGCTTTCTCAAAAGCTCACACACACACACACACACGCGCACGCATACCCACCCACGCATGCACACGTATGTATATATACTCACCTTAAAAAAGAATGAAAGAAGCAAGCGGAGAAGCCCATCGGGCCGAAGTAAAGTAAAAAAAGAAAAAAAAAGAAAAAAAAAGAAAAAAAAAGAAAAAAAAAGAAAAGAAAAAAGGGCTCTCACCTCGTTGAGGGTAACGTCGTCGCTGCTGCTGTGGCTGCTCGGATTGCTGGGGCTGTTGCTCGTGCTGCTGATGCTGCAGCTGCGGCTGCTCCTGCTGCTGCAGCTACTGGCGCTGCTGCTGCGATTCCTTGTCCTTTGTAACCGTTGCTGATGCTGATGCTGCTGGCGCAATTGAGTCCCGCCGCTGCCGCAACGCCAGTCGCTGCGATTTACCCTGAATGCGTTTTATGCGTGTATATATATATATATATATGTACGTGCATATACGTAATATGAAGAATTGTCGAGAGTTGGAAAAGCGGGTCGCGTTCGACAGATCTAATGTGGAGCAAATGTCCTATAACGTCGTCCTTTTGCAAATAGACGAGAGGAACGAGAGAGGAAGTAGGCGTATTCAGCGCGCGTCTTTATGCGGTGTTTTGTTCATTAGATTAACGGTTGCCTCGATTCATTCAAAGTGTCGTGACTGCGCGAACCGCGCACACCAGTGTATACATACATGTATAGTTGTAGGAAGAGAGGAAGAAGAACAAAAAAAGGCAGGCGCGGTGTATAAATTGGATTGCCATTCGATGAAGCGGCGCGCTGCGTCCGAGCGAGTTGCCTCTGCGCTATCGGGTGGTTTGCGTTTTTTTTTTCTTTCTTTCTTTTTACCTTTCTCTCTTTCTCTCTCTCTCTCTCTCTCTCTCTCTCTCTCTCTCTCTTTTCCTTTTCTTGTTTTTTGTTTATATAGAGCGCTCGAAGCGCTAGCTTTCTTTCATGTCAGAGTGGACTGAAAAGGTATAGAGAGAGAGAGAGAGAGAGAGAGAGTGCAGCCGCGATGTTGTTATACTTGTTGCGAGGTAAAAATAAAAAATGAATAAAAATAACAGAAAAAAATGTATGTATATATAAAACTAGAGGAAAGAGGCACAGGGAACAATTACGCGCTGCGCTGCGTTACGCACACATAATCTTTTTTTTCCTCGCGATCCGTTATTTTATGCGTATTTATAGTTTCTATAGTATTATAGAAAAAAAAAAAAAAGAAAAGAAAAATTAAATGACTTGTTTTCGTTGTTTCTCGTTATTTTTTTTTATTTTTGCGAATTTCACGTCTTTCAACGACAGTTTTTTAAATTATTCAAATTTTCACTTTTATCTCATTTTCTTAAAAGTTACTTTGAACATTTTTTTTTTTACATTTTTAACTATTTTCTCTTGTCTAGTGTTAAAGAGAGCTGCTTATTTTATTATTAACCTACTCGTAAACCTACCGTAAGAAACTTGGCACTTCTAGAAAAGTAAAACGATAATAAATAGGCTTTGATAAAAATATAAAAGTTACATTTTATATTTTTCATTTCAATAATATTTAAGATATTTAGCGAACGTTATTTTTCATTAATATTATTCCAAATCGAATTAACGTTAATGCTACCGACGAGTAATAAATTTTCAATTCGATAACGAACGATAAGTTTTTTAAAAATTATGTTTGCAATTAAACGAAATTGAGTATAAAATTTTAAGTGGCATAATTCACAATAACGTAAAATTAATATTTATACGAAATGATAATCAA
This sequence comes from Chalcis sispes, assembly GCA_949987625.1. NCBI lineage: Eukaryota > Metazoa > Arthropoda > Insecta > Hymenoptera > Chalcididae > Chalcis > Chalcis sispes. The sequence goes on along the minus strand of OX465097.1, from coordinate 66,322,257 downwards.
TCGACGATTGTATAATTAACGGAAATGAAAATGGCAGCTAATCGTTAAAACATTGCTTGTATAAACAATATCCCACGTCAATTATTTGTATTTGCATGTTATGCATTATTCTCTTTGTCGGGCGAAAATTTACGGAAATTCCGTTACCCGATTCATCGCGACGCGAGATTTGAATTACTTATTGTTATCGTTAAAATCTCTATAAACTCGTCATAATACATAAAATAAACCATAATAATTGTTAAATTACTGCAAATGTTAAATAAAAATTGTATCGCGCTTGACGGTAACAATTTTCACCTATCGCATACACGTATTCACAAACGATGCTAATCATCATTGTTTAACTCGACAATTAACGTAAAATAAAAAAAAAAGTACTTTAAAAAAAAAAAAAAAAAAAACGCATAAAGTTTCCCTTCCGTTGAATTCCTCTACGAGGCGAAAACTATTCGGTAATAAAAGCTGAAAATAAAAAAAAATAAAAAAGAAAAAAAAAAAAAATAATAAAATAGAGACAAAACGCAAGAGACGGATAGTTCTCTCGTTTTCATCCCTTATCCTCCCCCACGTCCACTAATCTCAATTGAAAAGCTCCTGGTAAAAGGGAATAATAGAGCGGATGTGTACGTATATAACTTGCGCTTACGCGGATAAACGAGACGCACACCCACATGTACACGCTCGTGTTAATGTACATACACATATACAGATACATACCATATACAGATAAACGATACTCACGGACTACGTCCAACGCTGAGGCTCTCCTGTCGGCAGCAATAATCGAAGCCGTGGCCGTTGTTGTACGGCTGCTGTCTGCTCCAAGGCCGACCGCCGGTCATCATCGCGGTACCGCCGGATCTGCTCGGCCATGGATTCGTCCTTACCCTCGAGCGCTGCCTCGGTGACTTTGCTCGCATCACCTGTGCTCGTTAAAAATCCGTACACCCCTCGTTGTAATAAAATTGCTTTTTTTTTCGTTCCTCTTATTTCTTTTTTTTTTTTTTTTTTTTTTTTTAACTACACCTTTTTTTATTTTACAACGCCTTCCTCCTCGTATTGTGGAATCGTACATTGGATGAATACTACTCGGATGAGAAGCCAAGGGTTGAGGGAAAATTTTTTATGGTATTATAAAGTTTCTTTTGTTTTTTTTTTTTTTTTTTTTTTTTTTTGAGGAGAAATTTTATTTGGTATAATTAAAAATTTGATCGATTGAGAAAAATGGCCGATTAAAAAAGTGGCTCTTTGCGGATATGAATTTTTTTATTACGCGATCGTTAAAAAATCTGGAGTAAAAGCATAAACGAGAATAGCAAATTTTTTAATAATAAGTAAAAAATTTAACATCCTCGCTTCATCATAATCTAAACCCAATCTCATAAATATTCGATTTAAAAACCCGAACGAACCATTAAATTCACCCCCGCGAAATAAGTAAATCGAAACATATGGTATATATATATATATATATATATAAATATACGAACGATAAATCCTCACCTGCGTGGTAGCATTGGCAAGCATCGGCATTCTCCTGGGTGAGAATAGCTGCAAGGGATAGCTGCTGGTTGCCCGATCGTCGGGTACCGCGGGCGCGGAATACGGCTTCCGCATGAGATGTCCGGCTTGGATCTTGGGTGAACCGCCGAGCGGTCGACACGTCGTCGGGGGCGCCGGTTTTCGCCATGGATTCGCCTCGTACTCGCTCGGGTAACGGGCGCGCGACGGCGTCGATACCGAGTACGTGCCCGTTTTGTTATTGTCGATCTGTGTTTGTGTGTGCGCGTGCGTGCACGAGGGGTGAGAAAAATTTTGTAAGTCGATCGTTTGCTTTATCCATCGTATTGTCATAGAATTTGAAAAGTCGACAAAACCTTTTTTTTTTTTTTTTTTGATTAATAAAATATTAAATAGGTAATAATTTTTAATTATATGTTTAATTGAAAAAATTCATTATGTCGATAGAAAAGTGTATTTTTTACAAATGAATCGATTGGCTAAAAAATATGATTTTTTAAAACTTAGTTATTACATATCGAATCGAAACGTATTTTTTTTCTTTTTTGAATTAAAAATCATCGATTTGTACAAGTTTTGACTTATTTTTCTCTTTGCCTTTAATTATAAATAAAAAAAAAAAAATAAAATAAAATAAAATAAAATAAAAGTAAGAAGCATTACAATAATTATAACGAAATTAGTACTTTATAAATTTTTGAAACTCGAGAGCTTACATTTCACGCAACACCTTTTCAAAATAAACGAAAACATACTTTACCCTAATTAACTTGAGAAAGTGTAGCTTGTAGCTTTTTAGGTCGCTGAATCTCAATCTGAACGCACAGTTGCGAACTAATAAAGTCACAATTTTGTTTTTTTTTTTTTTTTTAAATCAACGAATATCATTAAAAAAAAAAAAGAAATGCATTAAAAAATATTAAAAACTTTTTTTATTTTGACGTCATTTGCATCTGAATATTATAAAGTAGTATTATTTTATCGCTTGCTGGTCTCTTTCTTTTCTTTTTCATACACGTTACATTTGATCTACCATTTCGCGTTTCGCAATTTCGCGTTTACATTCATAATCGGCTATCCGGCAAATCCACGTATAAAAGAATTTAAAAAAAAAAAAAAAAAAATACATTAATAAAAATGCGTACGTTTCAAAGTATTAAAATCATTTTTTTTTATATTCTTGCTTTTTATGCCGCGTTAGCATAATGGAGTAGTCGGTTTCTGCTATGTTGATTCAAGTAAATTTGATACAAAAAAATAAATAAATAAATAAAATAAAAATAAAAATAAATTAAAGTCAAGACCTTTTTTTTCCATTTTTTAATGCGTATATATATATATTATACGTATCTAAATGAAAAAATTTTCATTTGACGTAAAGCTTTTAACGCATCGCTCATTGTTTCTTAAAAAAAAAAAACATACAAAATATATTTTAAAATTATATATCTCGGAGTTTTTACATTAAAAGAAAAAAAATAATAATAATGACAATAATAATTAAATGTCGATAAGCAATAGTTTCGAACAAACGTTAAATTTTCTTACACCAGATGGATTAATCACGCGTAAATTTATTAAAATTTCGCAAAAAATTACGTAAATACTTTATAAATGTTTCGTACAAGTCAATCGTAAGTAGTAAAATGAGGTCGTTCCTCCTTTAATAATGAAAAGCCCGTTTCGATTAAGCGAGAAGTTACCGAGAGTTTAGTTAGTTAGTATGTATAGATAGACGTAACGAAAGGACAATGCGAACACATCCATAGGAAGATCGATGCCCAAAGGCGC